>VYZU01087814.1:5156-16818 GCA_013401355.1 Ceyx cyanopectus | reverse complement strand
GAGGCAAAGGTGGCATTCACTAACTCAGCCTTCTCTCTGTCCTCAGTCACCAGGGCACCCACTTCAGCAAAGACTCTTCTAAATAACTGCACTTTCTAAAGTTAGCAGCATATTTCTGTAGACAGTATCTGCTTCTAGCAGTGATAATGTTTGATGTTACTACCAAGGATTGGTGTGCAGACCAAGGTAATTGATAAATCTTTTGTACCACTTTTTGGGTACAAAAAGAAAAAGGCTCCACCTGCGAGGAGGAGTGAACAGGATAGGTGACCCTAAACTGACCAATGAGGTATTCCTTTCCATATACATCATATTCAATATAAAGCTGAGGTATCATGAAGATCAAGCTCTCTTCTTCAATGGGCAGTCTCCAAGTCTCTCTGCATCCATTCTGCCTTCAATCCTGATCTGTGTGTTCCTAAATCCAGCCATAAAATCGATCTTCTGAATCTGGTCATTTAGAGGTGATGTGTTAGAAATATAATAAATTTTGAGTGCTGAGGAAAAGGTGAACATTGATGGTTTATTCATTCTCTCTTCCAAAACAAGAATATGGAGCCTCTGAATGACAGATTCAATATATAGAAAAGTAGGTCCTTTTCATTCAATGGACAGAAGACCTGTAGAACTTATTGCTGCAAGGTATTGTGAACACAGGCATTTTAACAGGAAGCATGAAAAAGGACTTTGAAGAGAAGTTAACTGAGGGTTGCCAAACAGGCAGATTACAACAAGCACAGAAAATCATTCAAGCTAAACGTATTTGGACTCTGGGAAGAGGTGAGTGTGTTGGAGAGAAGACTCATTCATGCTTGCCTTTTTTACTCTTCCTTTATCAAGAGTTTAAGGCTGAAGGAACCAGGATAGTAACCACACCCATGGTCAAAATAAATTCAGCCATTCTTGTTTTCTCATGCTGTGAAGTGAACTCATTAGGTACATAGTTTTTTGGTATCAAGTTCCCTGAAATGATTCTCAGAAGATGTACAAGTGTAAAAGTGTGTTGTAGTAGAAAAGAGATCAATATGAAATACTAGCAGGATTTCTGAAAGACGTTTGATTTAGACTTTTGCTGTCTATAAAGTCCCAACATTTTCTTCTAAAGAGGGGATTATTCTGTTATACAACTTCAATAATTCCTATATTAAGTCAGAAATGAGAAGAACAGGTCCATATTTCTTCTTAAAAAATGTGCATGTACCATCATTGATAGATATGAAGACAGTAAATCTTGTGTGAGGTGTGTTGGATGAACTGGACAGTTGAAATTTATCTTGCTACTCTTACATACAGTATCTTGAGGGCTCACCACATGTAGGATGTAGAGATGCAGCTTAAATGTGCATTCCTGTTCTCATGGAATTCCATATTTCTGGAAGTTTGACCAGGATTGCTGAAGAAAATGATGCTTGTAATATACTGGAAGAAGCCAGAAGGAGTGTCAGGGAAAAGAAAGAGATGTGGGACTACCCTTCAAATCTGAAGGTAAAATGCAGAAGGGATGCCTCGCCACACTAGTCCGGTTTTAAGTTACCTTATTTAAGCAATCACAAAACCTGTTTGCACTTTGTGGTGTGAAGTCCCTGGATATTTTCACCAGATTCTAAGAAATCTTCACCATCTCTCCTTTGGTTATGTTCCTTGTGCAGCAAAATCAATCATTTCTCTCCCTGACTCCCATTCAACTCCCTCCTCTGCCCCCCACCTTTTCATCTTCTTTTTTTTTTTAATGAACATTTTTAGATCATAACAAATAAGTAACAATAATAACCAAATTAATTGGGTGACACTGTATAAAATCTACTCACTTTAATGCATTCTCTTGAAAAATTAAACACAGAAAATTAAAGACCTGTCAGTTATTGAATTAGGCACAACCAAGCAATCTTTAGTGAAATTTAAGAAAGGGAAGAAGAGTAATATATCTATTACTGGAAAAGACAACTTAGGAAACTATTTCTAAAACTTCATACTATGACAGCAGTTCAATATGATGCATATAAATACATGTATTATTAAAATATTTCACATTATTGTACTTAAAAGTTCTTATCATAGAAGTTCACATGATGTTGTACATGAATACTTAAACCTGAAATCACAGGCTACAACAGTTTAAAGATCTTAGAACCTTATCAGTTTTAAGTATGCATAATAAATACTTATGGAATTATGCTTAGATGTATGCTCTACTTCAAAATGACAGTTCAGTTCTAGTTCCAGCTATCTCTAAACTGTGTTGAAATATGAGTTCACTTCCTATGAAGTGAACTCAAATCTCTTGCCATCTTATCACTTCTAACCACTCAAACCTTGGTAATCCTTTTATAAAAGGTTTTGAGTCCTCCTTATGTGTGCTATATCACTGCTATAGTAAACACAGGCAAAAGAGTGTAATTTTGGGAACTTATCTTAATATTAATTATAATATTGAGAAAGTATTGAGTTGTTAGGCGACATAAATGAGTAGGACATAAATTTCACAAGAATAATTCTGGATTTGGAAAACTGGACAGAAATGCCCAGAACAATCCTAAATCTGACTTGTCAAAGAGAATTGAAACAATCCTAACAAATGAAGATTATTTGCACAGCCTAAGCATTCTCACATTTTGCAAACATCTAAGAAATACTGTGTCCTGTGTTTTGTTCAGGTTAATTATCAGAAGCAGCTGCTGGTCCAAACGGTTGCTGGGAGGGACCATAGTCGGGATAAACAACTGAACCAACCGATGGGCTGCTTGATACCATACTGAGTCATGCTCCTATATGAGTGGAGAGCTGGTCAAGGGTGAAGGTGCTGTTTTTCAGCTTGCTTCTATGTGTAGTTGGANTGTGCTATATCACTGCTATAGTAAACACAGGCAAAAGAGTGTAATTTTGGGAACTTATCTTAATATTAATTATAATATTGAGAAAGTATTGAGTTGTTAGGCGACATAAATGAGTAGGACATAAATTTCACAAGAATAATTCTGGATTTGGAAAACTGGACAGAAATGCCCAGAACAATCCTAAATCTGACTTGTCAAAGAGAATTGAAACAATCCTAACAAATGAAGATTATTTGCACAGCCTAAGCATTCTCACATTTTGCAAACATCTAAGAAATACTGTGTCCTGTGTTTTGTTCAGGTTAATTATCAGAAGCAGCTGCTGGTCCAAACGGTTGCTGGGAGGGACCATAGTCGGGATAAACAACTGAACCAACCGATGGGCTGCTTGATACCATACTGAGTCATGCTCCTATATGAGTGGAGAGCTGGTCAAGGGTGAAGGTGCTGTTTTTCAGCTTGCTTCTATGTGTAGTTGGAGCAGAGCAAGTTGCTGTCTTTGGAACAATTAGAATTTTCTGGGTTTCTATTACTCACTTTTAATATAATTTCATTAGTATTGTTCTTTTCTTCTCTCTTTGTGCTTTTTTAGTAAACTTTATTTCAGCACCTGGAGCCTCACCTTTTATCCTCCTTGTGCGTCTCTATTCCCAGGAAGGGGCAGTTGTTAGTGGTGGGTGAGGGGCTTGTGTGGTTCTTGGCTACCAGTGGAGATTAAACCATGACATACTCCTCTCTCCTTTAGAGCATTTGATCAATAAGAGTCAGAACCCTATCTTCTCTAAATCTTTCCAAAAGCTTGATCTTCCCTAAGCATATCATCCCACAGTTGAAGAACTAGAGTCCTGTTGAGTTTTTTTTTGTTTGTTTTTGTTTTGTTTTGTTTTGTTTTGGTTTTGGTTTTGTTTTTTTGTTGAAGCTGTTCCTATTTTTGTATGGTAGTCACTGTAAAAAGTACTTGATTTTAGGGTAACCATTTCAATACCTTTGCATTGCAGCATTAGCTCATTTCTTTTTTTTTTTTTTTCAAATTAATTGTAATAGTTTTTAAAGCCCAGCAAAAAATGTATGCATTTTATACAGTGTAAGCACATCTATAAAAATGCTGAGTTGTATGGCAGGATACACATTTGTCTATCTCTAGGGACTTCTTAGAAGCGTCACGCTGAAGCCTTTGCTGCAAAGCAGGGGTCTGAGTTTGGCTCTCCTGTGATCCAACAAGTTATCTAATTGTGGCCTTTGGAGAGAAGCAGATCTGTCCTCACTTAATTCTTCCTTTTTTTGCTCCTAATATTTTCCAGCTCTTTCTTAGTCATTTACTTCTAAGGCATGGAATGACAAGTATATATACAATACACTCTGATCAAACATCATGGCTCATGCAGTCTGAGATAGATAAAATGAGAAAATACCTTATTTTTACATCCCTCACAGATTAAGGATAAGCAAAAGCAAGGTAATTAAAGATTTAGGTAGCTCTATCCATGTCCTGGTAGAAAATCTAGTGTTGAGGGACTTGAAGCATCGCAAAGGAATTGCAGCAGCTGAAAGGGGATTTTTGAATGCCAGTGATGCTTAATTTGGATTTAGTAGTCTAATTGCCACTTTAAGAATCTAAATCTCTGTAGTGAACCTTCCTCAAATATCATGTTGTTAAAAATAAAATCAACAGCCCTGTGGTAAGTCCCNGCTTGCTTCTATGTGTAGTTGGAGCAGAGCAAGTTGCTGTCTTTGGAACAATTAGAATTTTCTGGGTTTCTATTACTCACTTTTAATATAATTTCATTAGTATTGTTCTTTTCTTCTCTCTTTGTGCTTTTTTAGTAAACTTTATTTCAGCACCTGGAGCCTCACCTTTTATCCTCCTTGTGCGTCTCTATTCCCAGGAAGGGGCAGTTGTTAGTGGTGGGTGAGGGGCTTGTGTGGTTCTTGGCTACCAGTGGAGATTAAACCATGACATACTCCTCTCTCCTTTAGAGCATTTGATCAATAAGAGTCAGAACCCTATCTTCTCTAAATCTTTCCAAAAGCTTGATCTTCCCTAAGCATATCATCCCACAGTTGAAGAACTAGAGTCCTGTTGAGTTTTTTTTTGTTTGTTTTTGTTTTGTTTTGTTTTGTTTTGGTTTTGGTTTTGTTTTTTTGTTGAAGCTGTTCCTATTTTTGTATGGTAGTCACTGTAAAAAGTACTTGATTTTAGGGTAACCATTTCAATACCTTTGCATTGCAGCATTAGCTCATTTCTTTTTTTTTTTTTTTCAAATTAATTGTAATAGTTTTTAAAGCCCAGCAAAAAATGTATGCATTTTATACAGTGTAAGCACATCTATAAAAATGCTGAGTTGTATGGCAGGATACACATTTGTCTATCTCTAGGGACTTCTTAGAAGCGTCACGCTGAAGCCTTTGCTGCAAAGCAGGGGTCTGAGTTTGGCTCTCCTGTGATCCAACAAGTTATCTAATTGTGGCCTTTGGAGAGAAGCAGATCTGTCCTCACTTAATTCTTCCTTTTTTTGCTCCTAATATTTTCCAGCTCTTTCTTAGTCATTTACTTCTAAGGCATGGAATGACAAGTATATATACAATACACTCTGATCAAACATCATGGCTCATGCAGTCTGAGATAGATAAAATGAGAAAATACCTTATTTTTACATCCCTCACAGATTAAGGATAAGCAAAAGCAAGGTAATTAAAGATTTAGGTAGCTCTATCCATGTCCTGGTAGAAAATCTAGTGTTGAGGGACTTGAAGCATCGCAAAGGAATTGCAGCAGCTGAAAGGGGATTTTTGAATGCCAGTGATGCTTAATTTGGATTTAGTAGTCTAATTGCCACTTTAAGAATCTAAATCTCTGTAGTGAACCTTCCTCAAATATCATGTTGTTAAAAATAAAATCAACAGCCCTGTGGTAAGTCCCATTTTACTTTCATAGGACTGTCTTAAATGCTTTATTATATTGGGCTTTAATGGGTTTTCCTGCTGGTCTAACAAGGTGGAGCCAGTATCACAGCAGTAATATTTCAGTATAGCACATACCACAGTTGGCTCTATTGGCTTTTCCTAACACCTGATCTACTAGCCTTTAACAACATCGTTTTATGCTATTAATATCACATGTTATGTATCATATTCATCAGTGAGCTTATTTAAGCAGGAAGTCAGCACTTTTTTAAACATTAGTGGTACCATTTATTTCTTTTTCAGTCTTCACCTTGTAATATACCTGTGCCATATAGGAGACTGTTGCTCACATATTGAAAAGAGGAGAGTAGAAGTAAGTTAAATGAGTAGGCATCAGGTACTTGTCCTTTAGGGGCAATACATCAAAGCGAAATGAAAGTAAACTACTGTATACTTTTTTCTAATAGGAGGAGCAATCCTTCTGACATATAAAGAAGCCTAAAGCATGGTGGTATAATCAAAATTATAATTCACTGTCATATGCCTTGAGCAGATGTAAAGCACTATTTGTTTTATTAAACTTTGACCAGAGTGTGATTAAATTATTTTTAGAGATAGGCACTATGTGTCAGATCTCAATTATCCAAAGCCCACTAACCTGCAGGGAACTCTGCTTGTTTGTTTCCTACGATGGTTTTTGTATGGAGTAGCTTTGAGAGTTTTTGGTTGGTTTCGTTTACAAAGATTCATTTTTCCCAGGCAGCAAGAAGTCTGATGATCTCATCTTATCTTGTTTGCTGTTCCTGGAGATATATGGAAGACAAAACCACTATAACAAATGCTGTCTACTGGTTTTCTGAATTGGGAGAGATAAAAGCATCTTTTTGAGAGGAAAACAAGTTTTCAACCTGCAAGTCCTGATTGCCTGTCCTATCCTTATTACTGAAAGCAGTGAGCATCAGTTGTATCTCACATGGGTAGAAGGACTGAAAAGGAAGCTGTGGGGCAGAAAGGTCAAGAGCTACCCAGTTACATTAGCTAATATCCACCTTGTGCAATGATGTAACTGCTGACAGACATACTAACAAGTCAGATAATTTAGAACTGGAACAGTCAAAGTGTACAGAATTAATAAACTATTCATACACCACCTCACTCCTTCATCACTTATGTTTTCCAGGACCATACAAAATCATAGAATGTTAGGCATTCAAAGGGACCTAGAAAAATCATTTAGTCCAACCCCCTCCCACCAGAGCAGGATCACCTAGACCAAGTCGCCCAGGAACACATACAGATACCTTTCTGACAGCATTAAGTTCTCTCAGCCTTCTTACACTGCTGATGTTATGTAATGTATGTATAAAAATAAAAAAATAAAAAAAAGAAAACCCATGCATGTATGTTAGCATGATAGCTTTTCTCTAGGGCTCCATGAAAATTAATGAGATTTTATTAAGTGGATCTCTGCTACATTTACTTTTCATGGAAAAATTGAATGTTAATTCATGGGAGAAGTTGCAGAAGACCTTGTTGTATTACCAAGGCTTATCCTGGATGGACTTACAGGTTTTAATTTCAAAATATTTTAAGTGGAAATATCAATTCTAATGAAACTATCACTAATCACTAATATTATAGCTTTAAAAAGTTAACATTTTTCAAGTATGAATTATGAATGGGCTGATAAATCAGAAGTTAGGCTTATGCAGAACATACATAGAGAAAAAACTGTTATAACCTTTCATTCAGCAGAAAATACAGTTTGCTACTTCAGGTGAAGAGTATTTATGTCATTACACTTTAACGTAGGTAAATAGGCCTTGTTCTGTCTGGTTGTCAGATTATAGTGAAGAAAAAAGTAATAAGAGATGATTTTTACTCCGTGGAGAAGCAGAGTCTGAGAGTTTCTAAAGGAAGGTAACAATATAGATCAGATCTTTTTGTGTAAAACTCCAAGTACATCAAAGTGAATTACATACTAACCTATCCCAAGGGGAGAACTGACCTTTCATCTTTGAAAAAGAATCCTGTTGCCTGTCCAGATACACTAAATGCATAGGCTTTTTTAGACAGCTCACAAGGGGAAGTCCAGCTACCAGGGTGCCTTCAGTTTTTAGATGCTTTTTTGTATTCACATCACAAATCAGTTTCTTGTTTTGGTCAAAAACTACTTCTTCAGGTCTTTTATCAAGTGAAGTATACTTAATATTTTCAACATGTGACAGCCACTTCTTAACATGTTTTAGTTTTTACATGGTTAGCTTTTCAATTGGTTCTACTGGTACTTGCCATTCTGATTACAAGAAATAGCTGGTGATGAAAAAATCCCAAACTATGAAGACCATTTGCAACCATCTATACTGCTTTCCTGTTTCTCTTCCATTTTCCTCAAACCCCAGTTCCCTGACTGCTTATTTTTCCTGGTGGATTCTCTGAAACTACATTTGTTATCATTTAAGTGATCATTTCATTTGACTGTCATAGATCTGACACTAAAATAGTATACATTTGATACACATTTGCGAATAAGTGTTTTTGCTGATATATCTTCTTTCAATGAGCAATATATACTAAAGTATCAAGAGGTGGTATATCTACAACTCTGCTAGGGCATTTTTGGCCAGAATTTTCTGTAAAGTATCTAAGAAATAACCAAAGTGTCTGAGACAGCAAAGACTGCTAGCGTAGATCCAACGTGTCATCTTTTTTCTTTATCTAGTTATTGGTAGCTAATGCTAATCCCCTTATCCATTATCTTTTCTGGGTTTTTATCTTTTATGAGCATCCATTTTCATCTGGGAAAAAACATAGCAGACTTTGGTGCTCATTTTTCACAATATCAGCTAAGTTCTCCACACTTCCAATGCTATTTATTTTTGGGAGGATGGAGATGGCAAGACTGGATTCATGTGGTAAAAGGAGAAAAGGTGGCTCAAAAAGGCATCTACAGCATGAGGTCAGGGGTGTTGCCAGTACCAAATCTGGTCATTAAAAAGATGGCAGAAGCCAGTGCCTACCCACAACATCCCCTACATAGCTATAAATCCAGCCTTTTATAATTTTCTTTCTTTTCTTATTGGCTTATCAACAGTAAGTCTTAGAGGTTTTGAGATCACATTTCCTTTCAAAGGAAGTTTCTTTGTTTTCAAAGTACAGAAATCATTAATTAACCATATTGCCCTGTTAAACACCTTTGTCATTAATTATGAATATGAACAGTCAAATATTCTATCCTCATAATAATGCCAAGATTAGATGAATATCAACTCTGAACTCGAGGATGCCCTCCAAAGTTCAGAAGTGAAAAAGCAAGTAAGAAACAAGAAGTTTTAATAGAAAATAAAATCCTCTTTGGGTTGGCCTAATGTGAACGATGACAGGTCTGTCTCAGCTGGATCTTCTTCAAAACTAGATCTGGCACCAGGTGAGCTGCACTAGAAACTCTGCCTCATCTTCTTTCTAGCCATTTTCCACCTAACTATTCAGATGATATATTTGCATTTAATAATAGGTTGACAATATTCATTAAATGAATATATATGTTGTTACTTCTTAGCTTTCTTTTGTTTTTTATTTTCTCCCTGGGTGTTCTTTTCCCTACAGACAAAGGATCTGGTTACAAAGCTATAGAATTACACTCAGAAATATGTTCTTTTAATGTATTGTGAAATGTGGCTTATCCATATCAATAGATTTTTTTATGGAAAACTCTGGGCTTTGATGAAGAATTAAGCAATTTTCCAATTTTTCACTAGTAAAATAAATGCATATTGGTAATTACAGAAACAGATAAATAGTAGGCTGTCTTTTTCCTGGTAGGCCTCGCTGTCCTGTCTTGGTCTTACTAGCCACAGAAGGTCTGCACTGATAGAGGAGAGACAGCAAGACAAAGAGAGAGAAAATCCCAGTACACACTTGTACGAGCTCTGATCTAATAAAGTATCTGTAATGTTGACTACATCATTGGCACTAGATCAGTAGTCCTATTAGCTTCAGTTAGAAAGCCTAAAATAGTGGTTTTCAGACTCACTTGACTCACCTTGGACATATTAATAAACTATTTTAATAAATATGAATTATGTATATAACACAGATTAATATTAAGTTGCTACATGCAATAACCTTACCTCAGCTTTACAGCAACATAAAGTAATAACCGTATGGTTATGAAAAATACATTTTAAAGTTTGAAACCCCAGATTAGTTTTATCTGGTTTTTAATAGCATATTCTTTATTATATAGATAATTTTTTTCTCACTAGGTATCACTTCTGGACCAAATTAAGACTGTGTGGTGGCTTTAATCTCACACTTCTGATTTTAAAATTATTAGAATTCTTGTAAGGGTAAATTAACTTTAATTTGGAAGCCTTGAATCCTTAGTATGGAAGTAATTGCAAAATTCCTTTAAAGTTTTACTTCTTTAAGTAAGTAAAAGAATACATATCCAGCCTTAGCACTCTTTTTCCTTCCCTATGGATTTAAGAACTTGAAATGAATGCTAGTATATGCTATGCCTAGCTAAGTTAAAATGCAAATTATTGGAAATACGTACTTTTTTTTATTACTACTGTATTTTAAGGACAGATTAACAGGTGCAACTGGCCAGTGGAAAGCAAATAGGTTTCTCTGAAGCACGAACTAGGCTGCCTAGCCAGATTGATACAAAGTCACCTTGATCCTTAGCTTGCCTGTTTCCCTGTTTAAAGCTGAGAACACAAACAACCCAAGTCCCAGACGTGCTGGTTTTCTGTTCCATATCCCCCAGTATACTGCTGTAATCAATGAGTGATGCAGCTCAGCAGAGCCATGAGGAACCAGCGTGGAGAGGATGTGGTTCATTTACCCCAGGGAATGCCTCCCCTATGGGATCAGTCTGCTTTCTCCAAGGCAGTCAGGATACCTACTGCCCTATTTCTGCTGTTAGGATAGCCCTTTCTAACAATTTGCTGAGCTGTATTTTGAAATATCTGTTCCCTATAAAATTACTGCAAGCACAATAATAATAAGCTAATTTGATTACCATTTATGCAGAATTTAGATGAGATTTCAACCCATTTTAACCCTGTAGATACATGGGAAGATTCTCTATAGCTTTGCTGTTTTCTTTAGTAACAAAAAAGGATGAACACAGAAGCTAAATTTTCTAAAGGACCCAGTGTGTAATTAATGTAAGTAAATTAATGACTTCAGCTCCTTGCCAAAAGAATAAAAGTTGTAAAGTTGTGAAGAATATATAGGATTGTTCAAAGAAAGAAAAGATGTTCAATTTCTGATATAAGTGTAAAATCGAACTCCTTAACTCAGGAGTCACAGCAAGGCTGTCTGTAATAGCAAGGAAGAAAATAAATTGATATATCACTATTTGCCATGTAGATATATAGTAGATATATATAGTATTGCCATGTAGGAATAAATCACTGTTTATACTATATTGCACTTTACAATATTAGAAGACTTGAGAGGAATTTGATCAGTGGAATGAGGCAGCAGGAACATCGCTTGTGGCACTGGTGAAGCACGTCTCAATTTTTTTTCTCCATACCTGTGTTTAATGATTTTTAATGGGTATAAAACGTTTATAAAATGTCCTAGTCCCTCTCGACCAATTCTAAGTCAGCCTTCCTCACTTTATGTATGATTCTGACACCAAATAATTTGGTGATTTTTCTTGCGATCAAACTAAGTAATGTCAGTATTATCACCAGAGTATTTAATCCACATAGTAATGCTTTAGGCACAAACAAAAAGGCAAAACTACATAAATGAAAGCAGAGACAAATAATGTCACTGTTTCTGGGCAAAAGACAGAAACTAAGAAAAAATGCATGCTGTCCAGATGGTATCCAGATTTTACAGTGGTTACAAAAACATTTAGATTGAAATAAAATCTAACAAACTTGCATCGAAATTTCAGACTA
>VYZU01087813.1:15291-29415 GCA_013401355.1 Ceyx cyanopectus | reverse complement strand
CTGAGTTCTTAATCCTTGGAGAAGCAAGGAGAGGAGTTAATGTAACTGCCAGCTTAGACTTTGACCTGTTCAGGATACTGATTGACAAAGTCCCTTTTGGGGCTGCCCTGAAGGATACAGGAGTCCAGGAATGCTGGACATACTTTGAGAAAGAAGTCTGAAAGGCCTGTGCCTGAGCAGCTGTCCCTGTGTGCTGAAAAACAAGTCACATACTTTTTTTTCCCTACAAGGAAGGCCTGGCCTTCATTGACTTAACAGGTGTCACGTGAACTCACAAATTATTCCTACAGGTCTTTCTCAAAAATAAAATCAATATGCCTTCCTCTTATTCCTATTTCACATGTTTTCTTCCCACCCTCCAATCTCTCTACTGTTTACTCCTCCATCTCCTGATTCTACCATTCTTTTTCTCCTTCCCTTATCTCTTCCTCCTTCTCTGTCCATTCCCTCATGCCATCTAGTCTGACTTTCTATTTTCTTCCTGAAAGGAAGCAGAATTACCAAAAAAAAAGACGCAAGATGTAGCCTAGTATCTCTGAGGAAACCCAGTGAGTCAAACACACATATACAACTTCTATTTTTTCCCACAGTTTGTGTTGTGTAAATTATTTCGATATAGAATCATAGAATGTCTAGGGCTGGAAGGGTCTTCCAAAGGTCATATAGTCCAGCACCCCTGAAGTCAGCAGGGATACCCTCAACTAGACCAGGCTGCTCAGAGCCTTGGCCAACCTCTCCTTGAATATCTCCAGGGATGGGGCCTCAACCACCTCCCTGGGGAGCCTATTCCACTGCTCCACCACCCTCAAGGTCAAGAACTTCTTCCTGATATCCAGTCTAAATCTACTCTTCTCTAATTTAAACCCATTACCCCTTGTCCTTTCACTACAGGCCCTTGGAAACAGCCCCTCTCCAGCCTTCCTGGAGCCCCTTCAGGCACTGGAAGGTGGCTCTAAGGTCTCCCCAGAGCCTTCTCTTCTCTAGGCTGAACAACCCCAGCTCCTTCAGCCTGTCCCCATAGGAGAGGTGTTTCAGCCTCTGAGCATCTTTGTGGTCTCCTCTGGCCCCGCTCCATCAGCTCCATGTCTCTCTTGTGCTGAGGGCTCCAGAACTGGATGCAATACTCCAGGTGAGGTCTCAGCAGAGCAGAGCAGAGCAGAGCAGAGGGGCAGAATCACCTTCCTTGATCTGCTGGCCACATTTCTCTTGATTCTCTTGATGATCACTATATAATAAATCATCATCACTGTAGGGTCTGCACTGGGATGCTCTCTAAAAAGAGGAAACAACCAGTAGACTGATGGGGCTAAAGGAGGTAGTGGTAAATGGTAAAATGAATGAAAACTCTGCTACTGTACCTCAAATACATCTTTTCTGTCCCCCATACAGGAACCAGTCAGTCTACACAATGAAATACGATCTAAGACTTCAGATTATACCTCTGTTTCTCTTCCTAAACTGCAGAGGTCTGATGCTCCATGAAACTCCAACACAGATGGAAAGCTAAGTAAAACCCAGAAAACGTAAAAGAGCAGCTCTCCCCAGTAAGAAACCTGTTGACTCCTATGAATGATCTTTTGGTAGGAAGAAATTAGAGTATTAGGACCATCTGGGCAGTGCTGAATGGTGATTTATTTAGCCAAGCACTCACATCAGCATCAATGTCCTAGGATCAGCATGATTCTGAGTCCTGGTAAATCTCTGCATAGCTTTGCAATAAATTCATCCAAGCTGAATGGGATGATGCCCAGGACCTAGGTAGTGTAATGTTGACTTCTCTACACCTTAACAACGGAAAGAATCTGGGAAACATTTAGAAAAACATCTTGTAAGGACATAATTATAGATTTTTTTAAAAGCTAAAGGAATGGTCTCACCAATTCACTGCTCTTCCAGCAGTCATGAGGTGTCAGTAGAAAAGCAGTAAGTACAGTATATGAGTGATTTATAGCTTAAGGCAAATTAGCAGATGCCTCATTAAGCAGGACATTCAGCTTTGCCTTTGTGGGTTGTTGTCGTGGTAGTGAATATATTCACATGCCCACCCAGTAAACCCACTTTCCTTAGCAAGAGTTACGTCTCTAGGAAGTCATATGCAAAAGTTGGAGACACCCACTCTAGTTAGCAACAATGACAATTAAGTCAAATAAAGAAGAAAGCTTCCTGGCAAAGGAAACATATTTCAGAAATCTAGTAGCTGAAAAAATTGTGTCCCTCTATCAGTAAACAAACATACTTCATAGGTGGCTTTGCAAAGACCCTGCTTTTCCTTATTCTTTTGTGACAAAGCTTTGTGCAAGGAGGAGCTGTGTCTGTGCTAAGGAAAGGTCACTGTTAACCTGGGAAAATGAATGTGCCCTTCCCCCAGAATTCAAAACTTCAAGAGCAGGTGCTGGAGCTCTTTCCAGTATGATGGAAACTACTGACCCAGAGTAATCTTGGTTGAGAGCTCTATTTTTCAGCAACAGCAGCCAAACGATGGCGAGGAATGGTTTTGCCTTCCTAGAAGCCCTAGGGCAGCTGATACCTAATCTTGTAAGAAACACCTGTGTCCAAGCCAAGTCACCTTCAGATTAAAAAAGTCCTTCAAAATGCTGCAAAGACAAGGTTGTTTAGTCATCATAGGGTTATTGCTTGAGAGACCACAGAATCCATGGCATTCAGTACTGCAAATCACACATTAGGCATGGGAGCATAAGCACCAGAGATACGTGTCTATCTCTGGAAAGATAGGTATGCAACAAGTATATTTTTCAACACCTTTAACTTCAATTCCTTTTATTCAATATCTCAGAGCCTCCCACATTTATGAGTAATGTCTAAGTTCCTCCCTGAGGTGCAATGCCAGCTGTGTTATCAACTGTCTCGCAGCTCCCTGTCTCTTAGGAAACAGCCAGCTGCTGCTCTAACTCTAAAGAAAAGGATAGTATCACTCAGAGATGTGAAAATAGACATAATGAAGAGACACCTATCATTGAAGAAAAAAACAGATCAGAAAAAAAGTTTTTGGTATAAACCAAACTGATATCTAATAGTGGGACAGTCAACACCATAGCTCATACTGGTAACAGATCTACTCAGATGTGAAACTTTATGATTAAACAGTGTAAGTAAAGATGCTAACAGGCATTAAGCATTGTCTAGCCCATGAAGTTCAGGGTCTTGTTTAAATATCATTCACAAATATTCCATTGACATATAGTTGGAGCGTTTGGTATAGTCCTGCTAACTACCTATGTGTACACTCATGGAGTGTCCTTCTCTTTCTGTCACCAAGATTAAAGAAGAAAATAAAGTGAGGATGAAGAAATATCAGGCTAAAATAAAAAGAACAATAATAGAAAAGAAAGGAAGAGGCAAAGGCTCTGAAACTCAGATTGAATAATTCCAACCCTCAAAACCAAGCATGGAGCCAGAAGAAGCTCTCTCATCTTTATGCCTTTTCACACAAGCATGATCTTCTTACATCAGGCAGCTCCCTGTATCACTGGTATTCTTCCTCAAATGCATGTTCAACAACCACTATTGCTCCTTGTCACTGGTTGTAGCTGAAAGCAAAACTCACATGATTGACTGGGAGAGACATGGGCCTTCTGTTGTCCCCATATCACCTCTTCCACCAACAGTGACATGATGTCTCTGAGTAACTTCATATGAAGATAATTTATTAATGAGAAAACTTTCTCCCTCTTTACCAGAGGACAAGGGCAAAGCTTGATGTTTGGAATTAAAGATGGGATTTCCCATCCCCTTCCTTCACCTCAAGAGTAAGAAATAACCCCTAAATTATGAAAAGGAATCCATGTTGATTCACCCACCTGATCCATAAAAGTACACCCTGCTGTTTCATTGAATCATGAACCTGTCCAAAAAGAAACACTCCCTTGCCTCCATAACACTCCTACTCATAAATATGTAGTTCGGGTGAATTGAGGAAACCATTCCTCCTATTTCTTCACTTTATGATCTGATTCACAGTCAAAGAATCCTTTAAGCTCTTTTTTTTTTTTTTTTTTTTCCTAAGGAGAGAAGGCTCCTTGCCAGTTCCTTCCCCACAGTAACAACACATCTGCCTTACCCAAATGCTGAGTGGTCTTTAAGGCAGGTGCTTCACAGCAAGTGGTTATTTGAATTTCTCGTTTATCGCTCATATGGAGTCAGTGCAAATGTAACTGCCAGCGTGGGACAGTCACAGTCCTACCCCTGCAAATGAGCCTGTGCTCTATTTCCCTTTCAGTTGTGCTGTTGCAATCTTCAGCACCAGGGGCAATGCTTGATTAGTTCCCTCTGACCTTCCTGTTTATCACTTAAGTCCAGCATCTAGACTCCTGATGCAATGTCATACAATTAAGAGGAAGAGGGAAGGAAATACTTTTCACTGATGTATTTTGCTTAAACAATTTCCAAGAAATGTAACTAATTTTCCACAAATAGCATGTAATGATCTCTTAACAAAATCTGAACTTTGCTGCTCTTTCTTTTTTTTCTGTTGATTTGCACTCAAACCCTGACCTTTCAATCATCATTCCCCTTGTGTGCAACTTTTTCTGGAAGGAAAATTAATTGCCATAAACAGTCATTAAATAAAACATCAGTTTTGTGAATGTTATCTTAAAGACAAATAAGCCTGACCTGTATAAAGCTGTCTCCATCCAAATAGTAGCACCAGAAGCGGGTATTCTGCTTAAAGCAAACCCACACAGTGAAGGGATTAAAATTCAAGCCATGGTCTGATTACATATTTTAATTTAAGTGATAATATCACTCTGCATCTGCAGAAGTGAGGAAAACACACTCAAATGGAGACAGTGCAATTTATCATATATTTAGATCTTTTTTATCTTAGGAAGAAAAGGGAAGGGGACTGGTGGCATCTAAAGAAGTGAGAGGCAGCGAAGTTTCTTAGTGCTTTCTCTAACTTAGACTACTATCTCTGTGAAGAGACTTCTATAGTTCTGGGCAGTACCTTTATCAATTGAAAGTATCAGTTCAGGAAACATTGGGTTACATCGTTGGCTGCATACAAATTTCTTATGAATCAGTGGCAGCTGGAAGTGCACTAGAAACATTTTTTAAAGCAAAATGAAAAGCACTGTAAGTCAAAAGGAGGAAGAAGAAGGGAAAGTTACTGGGCAGTTATCTTCAGGGTATGCTGTGAACATTGCACGCTCTGTGTGGGATGTGAGCTTGAGAATGGAGCCTTTTTGTCTTCACAGTCCTCAAAGGGTACACATGCACTCTTCATGATTCTTTCAGAGATAAAAGAGGTGTAAGTTTTTCCCTTCAGTTTCTCTTTAACAGCCAGAATTATCCTACTTATATGTGAAGACCTCAGTGGAGAAAATTGAGGATAGGCAATGAATACCCACACACTATGTCTCTTGAAATTTCAGGTAATTGCTTTTTCTTCTCTTCATGCTTGTTAAGCACAATCACACTGTGTGTGATACCAAGCAATGCTGTTACTCCTCTCACTTAATTTACTCCAATTAGGTTTTGGCATCCCTAGACCCAAATTCAGATGGAGTGCTTCTGCAAAAGAGCAATGCTTGGTGAATCTGAGATCAAAGCTCCCTTTGATGGAACTGAGGTTTGCCTCTTCAGTGAAGCTGCTCCAGTGACATGAGCTTACATGGAGTGTGATCAGGTCACCAACAGAAAATTCACTACACTAGTCTCCTAGACTGGCACCATTACCTTGTTAGTTTTCACAGAAATCATCGTGCCACCACATGCCCATGATACAAAGGCCTGAAGATCTTCAGCTTTAGAAAGTTGAAAGGCAACCTCCTCTACATAATCAGGTTGCGAAGTGGTGACTTTCCTTTTAAAGGCCTCACAAAAGGTGTTAACCACCATATTATTTTCCTATATGAAGTGAAATCCAGTAACAACCTTTGGTAGCAGCTTAGGATAGAGGTTCAAGAAAACTCTTCTAATAGAAAGATCAGGTAAGAGGGCTGAGTCTAAATCCCTGGATTTCTCCTACTCTGCTGAGCCATAGTGAAAGCAACTTGCATGGGTACATATAAAATGCAGTGAGCAGATTGCCCTGAATTCAGTAGTAATCCCTTCAGGACAGGCTTTTTGAACAGAAATATTTTAACTAATCCTTTCAGAAAATGCAGAATCGTGAATTGGCAAGATACCAAAAGGCCATTTGTTAGTGAATTAAAATCTTTTATCCCAAAGTGAGATATAAGTTGACCCGATGGATAGACAAGTCAAGCCTTTCATCTCCAATACATGACATGAGGCTGAAGCCAGATCACTCTTCATATACTGTGTGGGTCTTGTCATATCATAGGCCATCCATAACCTCTCTTGAACTCAGTGGAAGTTCTTTCTGGCATGTGCTGTCAAAAATTTGATACCAGAGTAGCCAGGTATACCTGGTTGGGCTAAGTGCTCCTTATCTCCAGGAGGAGGTCACCTCCCAGAAAGTGGTCCTGGGTGACATGAATGCTAGCCAACATCATACCATCAGTTACTCAACAGATACCATATGCAGCAAAGGCTGATAAGTGACTTTCAAGAGCAGAAAAAGGAAAATATCTTCCTCATTTCTAATCAAATTAACATCACAACCGATTCAATAAAAACATGGACAATTTTTTTACTAGAAAAGACACATGCAGTTGAAAAAGATGGCACATATAATGAGGAATCTAGACAGTCTTCTAGTAAGTGCTAAGAGACACCTATAGATTCTGGCCTATATGCACACCACCAAAAAAGGAACAGCAGGTGAGAGGCCCTGAAAGCAAAGACTAAACTAGGAGGCTAAAAAGGCAGCCCTACATAGTAGCATTCTTCAGTTGTTCTGGTTTTATACACTGTCAGATAACAGAGACTCAGTGCATGATTGATTAAACTTTATAGGGAAAATGGGGATTATATTTATTAGTATCTGGTAAAATTTTTGAAGCAGATAAAGTTTCTATAAGATGGGTTCCACCTAATCAAAACAGAATCAGTGCTGCTGACATTTAGGATTAAAAACACTATGAGGCATTTTTAAAATGAAAACCTAGGAAATCATGCCATACATGGAACTGGTAAGTAGATTATTAAGACTGATGTATTTGTGTGGTCTGAAATCACAGAAAGCCTATGACTTAGAAAAATTGGTAGGATAGAAGGTAAGAAAGAAACAAAATAAAACAAAAGCAATAACTCAGGGAGGGACAGTATACAAATCTATGCAACCAAGTCAAGACAAATACCCAAATATGTCCATACAGATACCAGCCTTTTAAAAAATGGTTTAGAATTTCTGGCGGGGGGGGTTGGACTAGATGATCTTCTAGGTCCCTTCCAACCCCTAACATCTGTGAATCTGTGAATTTCCTTCCAGGCTAACAATGTGCTGTCAGTCACCTGACCAAAAGGAGGCGAGTGAAACACTAGAGATGACCTGAGACCCTGAAGGGCAAGCAACAGGACAGACCAATCATAGTAGCTCAGGTGAACACCACAGTGAACTGTTGTGACACTGTGTGTGCACTGCTAGACTAAACCAGGGCAAGGCAAACAGTTTGAGCTCTGGAACAAGATCATAGACTCTACTCAATTGTTAGCAAATGTTTTGATGTGGCTTTTGTCTGTGTCAATGAGCAAGCCAGAGACAGTTTTTGAAATGCAATCTGGAAGAGGCTACCTTCTGTTGATGGGGAAAGAGCTTGGATACATCTTCCACAACTGCTCCATGTCCATTGCCTTTACAGACAGAAATGGACCTTGGTCTACTTTATTTGATAGTATGGATCTACTCACAGATTCTACTTTTTTAGCCACTATGATTGTTTCTTGTAGCTATTTGTGAAAACACTCACAAGAAACAAACTGATTTAGTCCTCTATAATATACAGACCTAATACAAGCTGAAACAACAAGACACATTTACTACAATAATGTTTTAAGGACATACATAAAAATAATAAGACTGGCAAACATAAGCCCAAGAAGCTGTTAAAAAGGTGCAAAGGGGCTGTTTAAAGAATCATTTAAAATGAACTTAGGCCTTTTGTACATCTACCTGTGCTACAAAGGTAGGGTTATTGTAGCCTTAATGTTCTGAAAAAGTAAATGAGGCAAGACATATAGAGAAAAATTATATTTCCCAATAAAATCTTTCAATTTAATAAAACAATTACTTTCTTTACAAGCCTTGCACAACCTACATTCATACTCAATTGCCTTCTTGTAATAAAATCTGTGAAGGAACTTAAAAATTCAATTGCTGTACAAGTAATTGTAGCAAAATATCAAAGGCTTTAACAGGTCTCAGTATCAGCAAAAGAAAAAAGTACCAAATGGAAGTTTTTGAGAAGTACTCAGAGAAGAATCCAGGGAACTACTGAACAATGAGGCTGGCTGTTGTACAGGATAGGTGATACAAACCATAATGAAAAACAGAAATAGTAAAGAGAAATGTTCTAGCAAAGAGTTACCATAGCTTTTGTAGAGATTAGTCATGCCTCATAAAACTAGCAGAGTTCTTGGAAGAACTCCAGAAGCAGATACAGGGTTATCCAATCACTGCATTAAGTCTAAAATGTTTGAAGTGTCTCAAAAATGTGGTTCCAAGAAACTAAGGGATAAAAGGAAGGTTCTCATGTAGATTAAAGTCAGTTGAAGACAGAAAACAAATGAGAAAAAAATCATGGCTAATTTTCATGCTGTAAGAAAGTTTTAGGTGAGTTTTCAAGGAGTTTATTATCTTCAAAATAATTATAAATGATCTGGAACAGAGAGTGATGAGAACTCTCTGTCACCTGAGTGACCCGAGTAAGAAAGATAATTTTTTTTTTCCAAGGTGTTCCAATCTGACAATGAAGAAAAAAACACTGTTATTTGATATAAATGGAGTATGAAATTAGAATCATAGAACCATAGATGCAAAGAGTGGTTTGGGTTGGAAGGGTCAAAACCTCCTGCAATGTGCAGGGACACTTTTTACTAGATCAGATCATTCAAAGCCCCATCCAACCTGGCCTGCAACATTTCCAGTGACAAGGCATCCACAACTTCTCTGGGCAGTGTCCACATCTTATGAGACTTATTGTAAAAGTTTTTTTCCTTATTACTAGTCAAAAATCTATCCTCTTTCAGTTTAAAACCGTTTCCTCTTGTCCTGTTACACCAAACCTTGGTAAAAGCTCTGTCTTAAAGCTCCCTTTAAATACTGAAAGGTTGCAATAAGGTCTCTCTGGAGCCTTCTCTTCTCCAGGCTGAACAACCCCAAGTCTCTGAGCCTGTTCTCACAAGAGACGTGTTCCAGACCTCTGATTACTTTCATGGCTCTCCTCTGGACCCACTCTAACAGGTCCATGTCTTTCTTGTGCTGAGGACCCTAGAACTGGACACAGTACTATTGGTGGGGTGTCACCACAGCAGCGTAGAGGGGCAGAATTCCCTTCCTTCACCTGCTGGCCATGCTTCTTTTGATGCAACCCAGGATACAACTGGCTTTCTAGGCTGCAAAATTACATTACTGGTTCCTATCTAATTCTTCATACACCATTATCCCCAAGTCGTCCTCTGCAAGGCTGTTCTCAATCAGTGAATCAATTCAGCGTTAACAAATACATAGAAATGCACATGACAAAAAAAAAAGAATTCAAACTACACAAGATCAAAGAACCCCTGAGACCAGCCAAATAATAGTAACAGAAGAGTCCAGTTATCATAGAATGGCTAAATAACACGCTTCTCGAATACCATATTCTGTTCTGTCAGTTCTTCTCTGAAAGCACACTGTAGAATACTGTGTAGAAATTACAAATATACAAAAGTTATAAGAAATATGGGATCTATATGAAGGCAGACTAATCACTAATCTTCAGCTTGGAAAAATAAACAATGGAGAGATGATTTGACAGAAGTTTGTAGCATCTCAAACAGAAGATAATGAATAAGAAATGATGGCTTATCAATTCTCCTAGAACAAAGAAGCAATTTCCTATGCAACTGGCACAAAATGAGTCCAGGAAAATGTTGACATTCTTTTGTGTGAATGCTTGTATTTATAAACAAACTGATTAATGCTTTACTATCGGACATTTTGAAGCCAAAAATTAAGTGCCTTTAGTAAGGGATTAGTTGAATCTCTAAAGGCCATAGCTGTTAAAAACATATTATCTACAATAGGTTAGATGTAACCTCCAAATCAGGAAGGTTCTGGGCCAGATACCAGGTAAATATAGCCGTTAAAGATTTAATTATTTATTGTATACTTTTCCATGTTTACTGCCCATTGGTTTTAAGCATCCACTGTAAATACTGTCAGAGGCAGAATNTTATCCAATCACTGCATTAAGTCTAAAATGTTTGAAGTGTCTCAAAAATGTGGTTCCAAGAAACTAAGGGATAAAAGGAAGGTTCTCATGTAGATTAAAGTCAGTTGAAGACAGAAAACAAATGAGAAAAAAATCATGGCTAATTTTCATGCTGTAAGAAAGTTTTAGGTGAGTTTTCAAGGAGTTTATTATCTTCAAAATAATTATAAATGATCTGGAACAGAGAGTGATGAGAACTCTCTGTCACCTGAGTGACCCGAGTAAGAAAGATAATTTTTTTTTTCCAAGGTGTTCCAATCTGACAATGAAGAAAAAAACACTGTTATTTGATATAAATGGAGTATGAAATTAGAATCATAGAACCATAGATGCAAAGAGTGGTTTGGGTTGGAAGGGTCAAAACCTCCTGCAATGTGCAGGGACACTTTTTACTAGATCAGATCATTCAAAGCCCCATCCAACCTGGCCTGCAACATTTCCAGTGACAAGGCATCCACAACTTCTCTGGGCAGTGTCCACATCTTATGAGACTTATTGTAAAAGTTTTTTTCCTTATTACTAGTCAAAAATCTATCCTCTTTCAGTTTAAAACCGTTTCCTCTTGTCCTGTTACACCAAACCTTGGTAAAAGCTCTGTCTTAAAGCTCCCTTTAAATACTGAAAGGTTGCAATAAGGTCTCTCTGGAGCCTTCTCTTCTCCAGGCTGAACAACCCCAAGTCTCTGAGCCTGTTCTCACAAGAGACGTGTTCCAGACCTCTGATTACTTTCATGGCTCTCCTCTGGACCCACTCTAACAGGTCCATGTCTTTCTTGTGCTGAGGACCCTAGAACTGGACACAGTACTATTGGTGGGGTGTCACCACAGCAGCGTAGAGGGGCAGAATTCCCTTCCTTCACCTGCTGGCCATGCTTCTTTTGATGCAACCCAGGATACAACTGGCTTTCTAGGCTGCAAAATTACATTACTGGTTCCTATCTAATTCTTCATACACCATTATCCCCAAGTCGTCCTCTGCAAGGCTGTTCTCAATCAGTGAATCAATTCAGCGTTAACAAATACATAGAAATGCACATGACAAAAAAAAAAGAATTCAAACTACACAAGATCAAAGAACCCCTGAGACCAGACAAATAATAGTAACAGAAGAGTCCAGTTATCATAGAATGGCTAAATAACACGCTTCTCGAATACCATATTCTGTTCTGTCAGTTCTTCTCTGAAAGCACACTGTAGAATACTGTGTAGAAATTACAAATATACAAAAGTTATAAGAAATATGGGATCTATATGAAGGCAGACTAATCACTAATCTTCAGCTTGGAAAAATAAACAATGGAGAGATGATTTGACAGAAGTTTGTAGCATCTCAAACAGAAGATAATGAATAAGAAATGATGGCTTATCAATTCTCCTAGAACAAAGAAGCAATTTCCTATGCAACTGGCACAAAATGAGTCCAGGAAAATGTTGACATTCTTTTGTGTGAATGCTTGTATTTATAAACAAACTGATTAATGCTTTACTATCGGACATTTTGAAGCCAAAAATTAAGTGCCTTTAGTAAGGGATTAGTTGAATCTCTAAAGGCCATAGCTGTTAAAAACATATTATCTACAATAGGTTAGATGTAACCTCCAAATCAGGAAGGTTCTGGGCCAGATACCAGGTAAATATAGCCGTTAAAGATTTAATTATTTATTGTATACTTTTCCATGTTTACTGCCCATTGGTTTTAAGCATCCACTGTAAATACTGTCAGAGGCAGAATACTGGGCAAGATGGAATGACTGTTTGGATCAAATATGTTAGTCTTACAGTACTATATTCTACACTCTACTGCAAGTAGATGGAAAGAAAAGGGTTTCTTTAGATGCTGAAAGAGCATTATGACTCTATTATGAATCTGCAGTGAATGAAATAAACTTCCTATGTACTGCTGAACGCAACAGGACGAAGAGCTTAGAAGCACGCTGCAAGGCTACAGCAGTAGCAAAAGTACTCATCTCACAAGCCTGCAATGTATGTGCTGTGAACAAGAAGCTGGACATTTTTTTAAAGGAGATTAGGAAGAAGTATCCAATTATTTCAGACAGGTTTACATCTACTTTTCTAGACAAACACATTAGCCTTCAGCAACAAGGGCCATATGCTCCTCTACCAACAAGCTGGAAAGGACACAATGAATATGCAAAGCTTTGACCTAAGGCTGCCTCATGTTGAGCATGTTTGCAGAGGAGTCTGGGTCCACCCACCTGATGCCGTGGTAAAACATCCATTGTGAAACATGGGGAATTGTTAGGATCAAGGTTGGAGCATACGGAATCCTGGCAGACACCTCGAAGGACTTAAAAAGGGCCAAAACAGTCATGAAATCATTGTCCTACTTATTCCCCATGTACAGAATATAAAGATTTCAGCTCTATAGTGAGACCAGAAAGAGCATCTAGGGAGCAAGGAGACAGGGCATTCATTGGAGTTGTATGGGAATAACACTATGTGTACAAATGTGTTTGACTGAACAAGAAACTACACAGGGACTGGCAGGATGAGTTGGTTTGTTTTCCATTTCCCCACAGAGATGCAGGATTCTCAGAAATTCTCCAGCTATTGTTCCTTGAGGCCTTGGAGGGCTTTCCACTGCAGGCTTCCTTTTCTAACAAACCATTCAGCCTCGTTTTCCTTCCTTATATAAAACAATACCCCTGGGCTAGCAGAAACAGAACAACAGACTAGTTCAGTATGGATCTTAATTAAAACTATTGAGGTCACAATATACTTACTATCCTAATCTCATGCAAATTCAGGTAATATTTCTGGTTGAGGAAGATTGTGATAAGGGAATTATAAACTGATTACTTCAGAGTAGCAAAGATAAAAATTCCCACCACTAAAACACAGCAGAATCTTTGATGTTTGACAGTAAGGAAAGAGTTGCAATGATTTAATAACTGTATATTTAATGTAAATAGAGAGTTGTAAAATATTGTTTACATTTTACTTTACAGTATTAATTGAGATGCCTATTTTTCCTTTTTTAACTGTATAGGAAACTGGTGAATCATTGCCCAGATATACAGGCTGAGGAGCTGGAAGTGCTTACTGGGAAGCCCTACAGAGGGGATCTTGTGGTTTCATCCCAGATGGCAACTAAGCATCACACAATTACTCACTCCCACCTCTCTGTGGAGTCAGGGAGAGAATAAAAACAACAACAACAACAAAGTAAAACCCAAGGGCTAAAAGAAATACAGTTTAATAGAGGAGAAAAGGAAGAAAATAATAATTAATAATAATTTTTAAAAATTTTAGAATATAGAAAATCAGTGACACACAATGCAATTGCTCACTACTTACTGGCTGATGTCCAGTCAGTTCCTAAGCAACGGGCCCCAGACAGGCTTCCCCTCAGCTTATATACTAGGCATGCCATCATATGGTATGGAATATTCCTTTGGCCAGTTTGAGTCAGCTGTCTTGGTTGTGTCTCCTCCCAACTTCTTGTGCCCCTTCAGACTCATCAGTGGCAAGGCATGAAAGCTGAAAAAATCCTTGACATATAAACACTCCCTAGCAACAACAAAAACTTCAATGTGTTTGAATCAACAGTATTCTCATACTAAACACGAAACTCTCCAAAGGACAGGCATTTCCCCTCTCCCCCCTCATATCTAGTTTAAAGCTCTATCTATGAGCCCAGCAAATTTATAAGACAGAGTCCTCCTTCCCCTTTGAGAGAGATCTACTCTGTCTGATGCCAGCAGACTAGGTGCCCTGTAAACCTCCCCATGGTCAAAAAATCCAAAATTCCAGCGGTGACACCA
>VYZU01087813.1:0-11518 GCA_013401355.1 Ceyx cyanopectus | reverse complement strand
GGAAAAGTAGAGATATGAACGTTCCTTGATGACTCTTAGGTCTGTTTTACACACACAAAAGTTCAACAAAATTTCTTTTAAGAATATGTTTTCTTTCCAAGGTCTCCAAGCCTGTCTTCTGATAGCATTTCATGTTAAGTCTGCATTTTCTGCCATAAGCTGACTCAGAAAATCTGGTCTTATTGCAAGATCACTGTGGTCTGTCATGCAGTTGTGAGGAGGCAAAAGTATTCATTGGAGATAAGCCCAAAAGTTTTTAAAACACCAAAGGGAAATACCTGGATTGTCTTTCATGCCAAATCCGTGAAGGGTGTTGAGAATAATACTGAGCTATTTCAAGTCTTTAAACTTGGTGGACTGGAAGCAGGAAAAGGGATATGGTTATTTGTTCCTAGGCTTGAGGGTTGTTTTCATCAGACAGATGTAACCTCTTTTAGTTACCTGTACTTTGGTATTCATTAACATTTGATCATTTAACAGATTTCTGTGATTCTCAAAGATTGCTGCCAGGAAAAGTAATCATCTGATTTCAGGTTCTTGAAAATCTGAATAGCCTGCATTTTTGACACATCATTTTCCTTGCCAGGGATACATTCATCATCAGATACAGGCTTCTTAGATGTTGTCTTCTCTTCAAAAGGTTTCTTAACTTGATGGTCTTCCTGACTAATACCCATTTTCACACCACATTTTAGGCTGTGGAAGCAATAGTCACCAACTTGGCAAAGGAAAACTGGCTCATTGCTGTCAGGGTTTAACACCACCAAGTTACCCTCTGACAAAGGCTGCTTCCTAGGAATATCATTTCCCTTCTGTAAGACAGGCAAAGACATCTCTGTGGGTTCTGAATGTCCTTGGGGACCTGAAGGGACAGTAAGATAGTCTCCAAATGTATGTAGGTGCAATTCAGGAGAAAAGGTTGATGTTTGATTTGAAACTGGGACCATGACATCGGTTTTCCCAGGAGAAAACTCATGGCAAGAGTGGTCACTTGAGGGCTGGAGCTCCTGTGACTCAGAAGATTGTCCAGCACTGACAAGGGGCAGATGTGTGGAGTGGCTGGCTGATGGCAGTAACAAGCTCTCTGTGGTTACATACTCCAAGGGACACTGCTCAGGAGATGTGATACAACCAATAACTTTTGGAGATTTCTGTTCTTCTGTTCTCTTGTTCATGTCTTTCCCAGAGGCTGGTGGAACCAGTGAGACTTTTTCCCCACCACTGATGTGCTGCATCATTACATTCTGATCTGGGATCAGAAAGGGCTGTGGAGGACCTGCTCTTGACTCTTCTTGCCTCTGCAGAGCTTGAGGACAGTCTTCCTTTGGGAGGGTCACATACTGAAGGGAAACTGATTTCTCATGGGTTCCCACTGGGTCCACTTCCAGGGTCTGACACATAGCAGGCTGGGAGGACACCACTGGGCTGTACAAGTATGGACCATTGAAAGCAAAGCAAGAGACTGCTGCCTGGGAAGTGCTGCTTGCATCAGCACTGGTTCTCATTGCAACAGGAAAGGTATGACCAGCACTATGACTTGAGCAGACAACTGGGCCATGCTCTGCCTCATTTAAAGCATGGTATGAGTTCTGTAGGTCCAGTGCAACAGGGAAAACGTCTGTCTTCTTAGACAGCCCTTCAGGGTACTCTGCCAAATTCTTGGTCAGCCTGAATGTGAAAAAGTTAGAAGTCACTCATTAGAGATGTGATTGTGGTGAACGTTAAATATAAAACCAGCTTAGTTGAAAACTCAAGGAGCTACACTTGGGGTTAGAAAAAATATTTATTGGAGAAGCAGAGTAACTCAGAGCCACTTGTCTTTGCTAAAACTTGGCATTTTAGCAACAGAACATTTAATTACATCCTGCCATGACCATCATCCACAGTGTCCCTACAAGGTGTTGTTTCAAGAGCAGGTTGGATGGGACTTTGAGAAACCTGATCTAGTAGAAGGTATCCCTGCCCATGGTGGGGTGTTGAATCAGATAATCTCTAAGGTTCCTTCCAACCCAACCCACTCTATGATTCTATACTATTCACTCACCTGTCCACAATGTGAAGGATGCTGGCCTCCTCCATCTTCTCTGAAATGCTGTGCTTGATGAAGTCTGGCTGGCTGCTTGCTGACCCATTTCCTAAATGTACTTTCTGAAAATGAAAAAGCAGACATGATAAAAGAGCTGTGTCTCTTTGGCAGTAGAATCAGGAACCATACATTCCCCATGAACAAGGAAAACAACTAGGGAGACTACAGCATCTGGCTGTACAATATCACTTTTATGAGTAGGCAGTGTGTTCTGTTCTCCCAGATACAGTTACTCCAAACTCCTATAGCCTTCACTGGCTGAACCACAAGTACTCAGGAAGCTGACCAGGAGAGATGCCCTCCCAGACTTGTTGTCTGTGAATAGAGAAGGACTCGTGGGAGATGTGATGGTGGGTGGGTGGCTGTCTGGACCAAAGTGATTGCAAAATGACTGAGTTTAACTTTTTCAGAGTAATGAGAAGAAAGAACAGCAGAGTTGCTACTCTGAAATTCAAGAGAGCAAACTTGAAGCCATTCAGGGAGCTACTTAGTAATGTCCCCTGGGAATCTGCTTTGGAGAGCTTGGGAGTCCAGGAGAGCTGGCCAGCTTTCAAGAACCACCTTTCCAAAACACAGGAGCAAGCAATGCCACTATCCTAAGTCAAGCACGTGGGGCAGGCAACCAGTCTGACTGGACAAGAAACCCCTTGTGGAGCTCAAATAATGGTATGATCTCTAGAAGCAAGGTCAGGCTTTGCTAGAAGATTACAAAACTGTGGTTCACATATGCAGGGAGAAGACATGAAAGACCAAAGCCCAGGTAGAGTTGAAGCTGGCCAGAGCTGTATTATCAAACAGGAAGAGGGTTTTACCTATGATAATGTCAAGAGGAGAGGTAAAGAAAACATTAGGCCAATCCTTGTGGATGAAGGTCACCTGACTAATAGGGATGAAGGAAAAGCAGAGGCATTCAATGCATTTTTTGCATACTGATTGACCTGGGGCTGCCCAGTCCTCTGAGTCAGAGGACTGTGAGGAAGGGAACAGTGACATTCCATTTGGCAAGGGAACAGCTTTATAAGCAGCTGTTCATAAGTCCACAGGGCCCAATGGGATTCACCCCAGAGTACTGAGGTGGATGTTACAGCAGGACCCCTCTTGATCATCTCCTAGAGGTCTTGGGAGTCTGGGGAGGTCCCTGATGCCTGGAGCTGTCCTATTTAACTAATTTGGTATCCTTTTATTATAAGATCACCTGCTTAGTCGATGAAGGGAAAGCAGTGGCTGTAGGGTATTTTTATTTTATAATTTGGCTTTTGATACTGTCCCTCACAACATCGTTTTGGACAAGCTGTGGGATAAGCAGGTATACACTGTGCTACTACATGAAGTGCAACACAGGGAATTCTAACTGTTTAACTGTAAGAACACAGATGTGTTGAATATGACCAGAACCTCTCCTAAAAGTCACACAGAGACTAATGAAGACATCTGTTTGTTGTGGACAAGGAGACAAGAAGAGCTCTTAAGAGTACTAAAATTCTAAAAAGGAGAGGGAAATAATGAATCCTTCCAAGTACAGTTCCCTCTTACCCCCAGGTAGCTCTTGATCAGTTGACTCTTGCTGGGGTTTGGAATATTTTCCTCCCACGTCTTCTTCTTCCTGCAACAATAACATGGAGTTTCCAAGATTTGCCTCTCAAGGTGTCTGCAAGCAGAAAAGACTGCCCCCTGTACACAATGTTTCTCTGCCCAGTGAGAAGGCACATCCAAGGTCCTGCCATGTCACCACCCAACTCCCACCCTCCCACTGACATGCACAAGTCTGCCCATTGCACGCCAGGACTCATCTCCACAGAAATCTCTCTCTTGCAGGACAAAACCTGCCTCATGGCAAACACGCTGCTAAATCTCCTAGTCACAACACAGCCTACCTGAGGATGTACTTAGAGCTGCAGTAAGCAACTATCAGCAAAGTGATGATGAGAACTAGGAACAGCACTGGGAGAAGCACTGCTGGCAGAACTGAAACAGAGAAAAGAGAAATAGATGTCCACATGCAGGGCAGCTGCTTCCTGTAAGAGGCTTTTCACTCTGCTCGCTCTTCTTGCAAGCAGATCAGGGAAATGTCAAGGGATAGGATCACAAGGCCTTCAAAGAGTTGTGATGGATACACTTCAAAGTGGGACACAACAATGTGGTTTCAACAACTTGCTGACCAAAGGAGTTAATCAATTACTTCACCGATCCATTCATGCTCACCTCCCTCATTAGCATGAATCCTGTACTGCAAGGACTGCTGTACAGACAGCACAGCTACCTTCTTAAGCTGCCCCAGCCATGGCTACACCTAATTTCAGCCCCAACTAGAGAATGTCTTGTTCTCGACAGGCATTTCAGCCACTAACAGTCCACAAAACCTTACAGAAGTAGCTTCTCTGAAAAGTACCATTCTCTGTCTTCCAGGTGAACTCCTCACTCCATTCACTCCAAGGCCCCTCATAATCTGAGGGTGTATTCACCCTCGCACGCATTCTCCCCCTATACTCTGTAGATGGTTCCAGCATCTGCATATGGAAGGGAGGGTTGTCATTGCTGATATTTATCTTCTGGCAAGTCTGGAGAGAAGAAAGAAGCACAAATGATGGAGATGAGAGGATTGTTTTTCCCTTTGGCCCACAAGGAGAAATCCAGGACTCTACTTTCTCAGACTTACCTTTTCATTCTGGTTGGTTTTCCAATACTCAACTTGGTAGCTTTGTTTTATGAAGGGGTATTTCAGTGTGTGTTTTATCCACCTCAACTCATACTCTTGGTTCTCTGTCACTGTTACTGACACATTTGCAGGTGGCAGCACCTTAACTGGAACACATGGAATATCTCAGAATACTTGTCAACACCCTGGCTGAGCACTCCCTTTCACCTTTGGGCATGGTTTCCAGAGACTGAAAACAATGCTGGTTTGTGCAGTGTAAGAAGTCTCAGCTTTTTAATACTTCTCCCTTCCCTGCAGCTGCATTTTCTGCCTGATGTACCTCAATCAGCAGAGGTTCAAAAGGCCATGGCACAAACCCACAAGAAGTCCAGTGGTTTTCTTGAGAAATGACATAGCGACACACTCCCAAGCCCCTCTCCCCACAGCTCCCTCTCCCCTGGGACACTCATGAAGGTCAGACACAGAGAAGTCAGCAGCCTGACAAGTTGCTCACTGAGGAGCTCTGAGTCAGAACTCAAATTTCTGCACAGGAGTTTCCACTGCCACCACTTCCCCAGAGTAACAAGTGCCACGGAGAAGCTCCACATATACAAGCCACCTCCTCCAGATCTCTGATCTAACACAGCATCCAGTTCCTTTCTTCATCAGTCCTGGTCTCATCCTCTTTTCACTCACGTTTCTTTACCACTGTTGTCCTCAGCTCCACTTGCCTAACTAGGCATCTGTCCAAGAATCAACCACTGGAAGCAAAAAGCAACACTCACTGTTTCTGCAGGCTTCAATCACCTTCTCCTCTGTCTTGGCCCGGACAGACACATGGAACTGGGTCTGACTGCTGGCGTTGCTAATAGGGATCTCACAGCTCTGCACCACATATGGGATGTGGGACAAAGCCTTCTCATGTATAGGGGAGCACTCTTCCTCCCTGAGGGGGAAAAAAAAAAAAAGATGTTGAGCTGAGATCAGAGGGAAGAATGGGACAGAGCAGAAACTTCATGGGAGAGGTGAAGGCACCCTGCCAGGGTCAGAGCACGTACGCTGATGCTGGAGTGGCTCTAAAAAACAAGCCAAAGTGGACAGAGGTGGTGATCACTTTCTTCACTTCCCAGCTGCATGTCAGACAGTCTGCACCATTGAAGAGGCAGTGAAGGTTCCTGAGCCGAAGTTCACCTTCAGAGAAGATGAGAGCAAGATGACATGAAAAGTCTAACTACTGAGCCAATGCTTCCATGCCTGCACAGTCCCACTCCACCCCACACTACCTTCAGGAGTCTCCCATGAGGCCTCCATGCTCCACTCGCTGTACTGCCCAGAGAAACCACTGGCCTGCCCTGGTCTGGCTCGGACACGAGCAACATAGGTGCTCCCTGAGACAAGGTCCTTGTGGCTGAGATGGTGCTGTGTGGTGTTGGAGAGCAAGAGCGAGGTGGCTTTCTAGTTTGGGGGGAAAGAAAGGAGAGCAGGGAGGGAGGAAGAAGTGTCAAATAGATCTTTGAATTCAGTTCAAGTCAAATGACATTTCACTGGGCAAACCACTTGCAAGCAGAAAGAGAGCCCCTTCCACCTGGCCTGTACAACAGGTCTTGTATCTCCTTATAGTGCCTGAGAACAGAAAGGCCGTTCATTTGCATAACTTTGACCACAGGCTCTCAACCATCCAAAAGGGTGCAGCCCAAACCAAGACAGCCCAGATCCTCTGCTCTTACCTCCCAGGACTCCCACTCCCGCTTATAAGTGACTTCATAGTCAAGTGCATTGACCAGGTCTTGTCTTCCATCAGGTGCTTTCCAGGTGAGGGAGAAGTCTCCTGATGTCATCAATCTCACTGAGAGGTTTTGAGGTGGGAGTGTCTGAACTGGAAGGTGAGGAAGGTGAAGGTACAACCCATGGGAGGAGGTAGTGAGGACAGGGATGCAAAGAGAGGAAGAAAATGCCTAGGTAGGCGTTCAATCTCTAGAGTATCTTATTCCTGCCACACCAAGTAGCTCCTACTTGACTCCAGCTGCTTCCAGAATCTTGCACTCTCCCCTCTTTGACACATGCACTTAAGTGGAACTCATTGTCAGTTTTCACAATGAAAGTGTAATTCACTTCTTCACTGAATGACAAATACATTCTCAAAGATCCCTAATATTAATTGGAAAATGATATATTTAATCCTTACCATTTTGGAAAAGATCCACATTTAGTCCTTCTTGAAGCATCTTGGTAGGTTTGAAGCTGTAAGTGTCATTTACCCCTATTCCAAAATTTGTTTTATTGATATGACAAACCCAGTGCACATAGGATTCTGGAGTTTCATGTAAGTAATTTTCCGCTTGGTGTTTGCAAAGCATCTTGTTGTTGTTCCTGTGTATAGAAAAAAAAAGGCTTTATAAAGATCTGATTTGGAGTTCTATAGTTAATGCAAAATTAAATGCTTAAAACCAGATCCTTCCGATTTTATTGTTACAGTTTTCTCAAGCACTTACATCCTCTTCTCACTCTACCTATTCATCCTGCTTTGCATCAGTTAATATGCCAAACATTTTTAACACCAAGATTTTGGTCAAATGCCTTCCCATTTCAAAGTTCTGCAGCAGAATACTTTGCCTTACTCTATGTAATTTATTTTTTTTTTAATGTGAGAAATAGTATGATGAAAAATAATGTCATGGAGATGCACCTTTCGCTTAGAGTGCAAGGCAGTAAGTTTTCTGATGATCCTTAGCTTCTTGAAGACATTCACTTTGCAGTCCCAGAAAGACTCCTAAAAAAAAATTCTCCAACCAAAATGTACTTCAGTATTCATAGTAGTTCTGTTCTGCCAAGGGACTTTATGTATTCATTAAGACTTTATACAGAATGTTAACCATCCTTGTAGATAGCCTTTCATCAGGCCAAGGAGCATAATGACAATTAGAAACAGGATTTTAAAACTTATACACTCCTGTCTGGTTTGTGTGTTTGCAGTAGCCTGAGCTGCTGGAGAGATTTCCTGCATCTCTTTTCACCCTCTGGAATTCTGTTTGTGCTTATGGTTTCAAGACGTTTATTATATTGTTACAGTTCAAATAAGATATATTAAATTGTGACTATCTTAGGACAAATACTGTCTTTCAGGGTAGAATGAAGCCTTCTAGCCAACTATATGTCAGCAAGCATTATTCAGCACTAGGGTTATTCTTAAAAGTTGGATATTAGCAAGGACATCAGGGATATTCCTGAAGGATGAGTGGGACTCACAATAGATGTGCATACCCTTAAACCAAGGAGTCAGCCCAAGGGTTGTCAAGTCCTGAAGAGATTTTTATCTGCTCACCAGCATTACCTAACGGTTTGGGATTTGGTCAGCTATTCTTCACCTATGAGCTGACCTTATTTAATCATTGTCCATTTTGAGTTCAGCTGTGTGACTGTCCACACTTAATACCTGCTTGTCTGATTAGTTCACTTCATTCATGTTCCCTTTGTGATCCACACATTCCATCATGTAACAGTGTTCCAGAGAATACTCCAAAGGTCCAAGTAATTTTATACCTTTTTCCCAGAAGTATTAGCTTAAAGGTCCTGTTTCAAAGACCTTCCACTGATTTCAACAGCTTTTAGGTCTATTAATTATCTCATCTTTAACATAAAATTGAGAGTTTTTTATCTTTTCTTACTTCTCTTTATGCCCAGACTCTATTTTCTTCTCAGCTTTTCCATCTACATCTCTCCCTTGACTAATTCGTCCCTCTTTTGTTTTTTCTTAACCTCACAGTTGATCCAGTCTAGTGATTCAGTTCCCTTTTCATAAGGAAACAGATGTAACAAAGAGATACTATCATAAACAGACCAGTATCTCTGGGAGGAAAAGTGATAGCACAGATGAACTCAACAGTCTTCTTTATCTTGCAAAGACAGCATCTATAACATATTTCTCAACATACCATACTCTCAGTTATGCTCCTAAATGGGCAACATAACAGGGGGGATGTCTCCTCCCTTCTAGGTTTATAAACAATAGCCAGGCTCACACTTGTGATGAGCTCACCCCATCTTCTCCACCTCATTAATAGCAATCTATATGTCACATATTATTTAATATATATGATTTCACAACAAAATGATGGGAAAATAAATGTAAAGGTGATTAAAATAACTCCACTAACTCACTCTATTCAACCCTTCCTTCCTTCCTAGAAGAGACCTCAGAAGCAGGCACAACTTCTACTTTAATCCAGTGATAGAAACAGTTTGCCATGTTTTCTGAAAACCTGACTGGTTTTCCCTGGGATTCCAAGTTGTGGATTATTTCCTTTATACTTTTACCCAACACAGCACTTTCCAAGTACTTACGTTATAGTATCATCCCTTTGGTAAAGAACCATACCAACAAGTGCATGAGCTTCTGAATTCTCCATCCACGTGCAAGTCACCTGTGAGCTGTAGTCATTGTAGCAGCTCAAGCTCTTCATAGGGGTACTCTCTGAGAAAGGAATTTAGAAAAAAAAAAATAATGCAGTGATTACAAATGTAAATAGTGAGAGATAGCAGGAGGTACAGTGATTCTGTCAGCAGACTGGGGTGGGCACAAATAACAGCACTCTCCTCATGGCACCAGAAAAATACTCTTCATGAAAGTGTGGCCATACTGTACATCCCCACAATACACAACTGTCCAAACCAAGCTACAAGTAACAAGTACTGAAGCGAGATGTTCTTGCCTGCAAGGCACACAGTTCTAACCAAAGTATTACTTAAACACTGTTTCCAGGGATTAGTAGGTGCTTTGGTCAGGAGGCATATGGTGATAATTTCATCTTTCTTTGTTGCTGTATGGAGCTTCTCTGCCACTAACCTACTAGTAAAAATTATGACACTAGCAAGGTGTATTTAGAAGTGAGATGGTCTGGGAAGAATCTTGTTATGACTGAGAATATTGACCAAACTAATTTGTTGAAACTAGTTGTATGACCCAGAGGTCAAACCTCTTGTTGGGGATAACTATTTTTTCATTTAACCTTGAAACTGTGAAGAGGAAAAATACAGGCTGCCCCTGGTACATGCACTATGAAGCAAGTTGCTTTCTTCCTGTTCTTTATTTTCTCTGAAGATATTATCCATGCTGCATTATCAGGATATGACCTTCATATGACAGCAATGCATACAAACATGACTGTGCCCTCACAAGTAATTTTTCTTTATGAGAACTACTATCAGCTTGGTTGAGGCGCTTCTTACAGGCAAAAAAAAAAAAAAAAAAGACATCAGAAAAGTACAATGTTGCTTTAGCAGGCATAAGAAGAACTTTACTTTGATCTTCTGAAAATCAGTGCAATGTATTCCTATAGTATTCCTTACATAACAAGAAAATGAAGCATCCTACATAGAAAGGGATGGTTTGAATGTAAGGCTAAGGCTCAGAATGCCAAGAGACAAGTCTGACCTATACTGTAGCATGTCAGCCCTCAGAGATCTCAAAAGGATCTGTCCTGCAACTGACAGCAGCATAACCCCCACAGCTATTGCAGACATCAGACACTGGCATCTGTTCTGGAAAACGTAGATGTCAGTGAGGCACACCTTCTGACAACACTTATTCTTGCATGTTTAGGATGGGTACAGACTTAAGTCTTGCTGCAGACATACTGCACTGGGTAATCCACTTAGTTACTTCCCATTCCCAGCTCTGATAAATCAAACTAGAGGGCAGTGAGGGGAGAAGAGGAGAGAGTAGGGAGGGGGAGAGGAGGGGAGAGGAGAATAAATTAAAGCTCTCATTGCATCAGAATGGGAATGATATAAAACTCAGAAACACAAGCAATGGCTGTGGCAGATGGTCTCTTTATATGTGAACAATTCCACAAGAAGAAAATCAGGTCATATGGATGTTGCTGTTTGTGGCCCCCCTCACATATACCCATCTGAAGGACACAGCCCTTCATTTCTCCCCCCTCTCTTCACTCTCAGGGTCTATTCCTCCATCCTTCTCACTCATTAACCAGTCAGCTTGTTCACCTCACCCATTTGTCCAATATTCCACCTGTCTGTACCAGCAACATACAACTGATTTTTCTGCACATGCATCTGCTGCACACTGGATTTGATCAACATGCCTTCTCTCCTGCAGCATGTGGCAGAAGGAAGCAGAAAAGAAAGCAGAAAAGAAGGAAGAGCATTAGCTCTAAGGAGAAGACAAATACAAAAAAGAAGGCAATAACAGAAGGGTAAAAGAGAATATAAATTTGAAACTCACCTCGAATGGCTTGAACACCAAAGACCAAATAGAAATTCAGCAGTAAGATTAAAATCTCTTCCATGTTCATACCCTCCTTTGATGACAAGTTTGACCTTAATTCAGAAGATAGTTGTTTTCATTGGTCACTGGATACCCTCTTTCTCTTCTTATCATGCTCAGCCTCTTGTTTTCATTTCACATAAAGGGAAGTAAAACTGAATTAGGGAACTTCTCTAGACTTTGTGTTGGAGTGCATTCAGAAAGAAATTCTGCCAAGTATTTATTGTAGGACAAAATCAACACTTTCTTATGGAAATACAGGGGTTCTTTCAGATGAATATCAAGAAAAAATCCTCATCTGTGAAGAGAACCCAGCCTTCGAATTAGTTCATCCTTCTGCTCTTCATGCTCAAACCATTCCTAATGAACCATAGTGGTGTTCTCTTTTTTACCTTTCCTTAAAAATGTGAACCCAAATCACACTCCTGGGAGCTACAGGAGTTGAATTTCAATATGCATTGCACATCCATTTCCACGTCCACCCAGATTTCAACATGCTACTTTTCCAGCTGCT
>VYZU01087811.1:109539-121883 GCA_013401355.1 Ceyx cyanopectus | reverse complement strand
TTGCTACATTTTAGAAGTTCTTCCAAAATTTTCAGCGGGAAAAACTGAAGCCCTGTTGATACTTAAGTATTCAGTATGACTAAAGTGACTCATTTATTTAAAACCAGAGATGATAAATCTCATATTAAACCCAAGCACCACCCCATCACACTCTGCCCTTCTTTCTTGCAAGAAATGTGAGAACTTTAAAGAAATTCAGGCTGAGAAACAGAAGTGAGCCTCAGTTATTGCTACACCTATGGATGCTGCTGCCTCTGGGGGACATTATTACAGGATCCTCTGGGATGACAGGTTTTATAGGATAAATCTCCCACCCTCTTATCACAAACGTTAATGCAACATCATGAAATGACACACGGACCTTATCAAACCTTCTCATCACACAACAGTGTTCCACAAATCAGATGGCTTGTTTTCTGACAACCTTTTCTTTCAGGTGATTTTTCGCCTTTCCTGGCAGAGCTTGAACAGGAAAGAAGTGATATTCCAGCATTCAAGGCAGAAATACACTAATACTGTCAAAGTTTGTGGTTTTGTTCCAGTAATTAATAAAACTTATCCTATAAATTGTACCTTGTCTACTGAAATCTGCTAGCCATGTGGAGCACAGCTATTGCTGAAAAGCTGCTGGCTTCAGCCTGTACCTGCAGTCCACTGTCAGAGTCCTCACGACTGATGGGAGCCAATTAGCTCTTTGCTGAACACATTAAACAGCAAAAAGGCCAACTCTCTGTGTGTCACTGGGAGGTTCTTGCTTCCCTTCTTCCTTCCCTTCTCCTTCCCTTTTTCTCCTTCCCTTCTTCTTACCCTTCTTCCCTTCTCCTTCCCTTCTTCCTTCCCTTCTCCTTCCCTTCTTCCTCCTTTCTTCCTCCCTCCCTCCCTTTCTCCTTTCTTNCAGCAACTTGGCTCAGGATACACAGGTCCTCCCACCTCTGTGCCCATTACACCAGTCCCTCAACAACATCAACTCCTTTGTAGCTCATCCTGTAAGCAAAATCAGGGAAGAGTTCTTTTTTTTTTAAAAAAAAACAAAACAACAAAAAACCAAAAAAACCCACAACACAGAAAATTTGAGGTGGCTTTTTTTAAAGTTGTTTGTTTTTTTTTTTAATCACTTCTCTCATCCAGTTCAGAGCTCTGTCTCTCAAATTGTTAGACTTGGGACAGCACAACAACAGGAGTGCACTGGTGAAGCAGCACCCAACATTAAAATTAAAATTAAATGCAAGTCATGACTTGAAACCTTATGTTCACTTCCAGAAGTGGAACAATTCTTCAACTGATTTTAAAAAATAGGCATCTTGTTATCTGTGCATAAGAAGGAAATGCCTACGTTTATATTTTTTTCTTAGGGTGCCTGAGGATCAATTTAAGGATGCTCAGATAGTTTGAGTGGAGAACAGATGTCTAACACAGGCAATGTTTGTAGCACTTCCTTTCCAGGGTGTATTTAAGACTGAACACAGTATCTAACAGTTCAGATACATAAGCAGAATGGTTCCTATCAGTATAGCTGCTCCTCCATTAATTCTCTGCATCTCAGAGAAAGATATTCAATCTTGGGTACCTGACTCTTCCTCTGTACTTGTCACTGAAGCATCACAAAATGCAATTTATACTTCAACTGACCTCATTTGAATTAATGGAATTACTTGAGAGAGTACTTTGGTCCACGTAGTTATTTATAGCTGTCAGATTTTATGCAGAAAACCTTTGCACTGTAAGAAAGAGGCCGCCAATAAAATAAATTTGCTAAGTATATTAAGGAGTTGTTGTCCCTTCCCCAGGGATAAACAGAGAACTGCAACCAAGAGGAAATCATTGAATAATCAGTCACCAGCTACTCCCATTCTGTAACCAGGTGACCACCCAGGAGAGGAGGGAAGAGCTGTGGCTGTTGCCTGCCTGGGCTTCAGCAAAGCATTTGTCACAGTCCCCTGCAGCTTTCTGCTGGAGAGGCTGGAGGTTGATGGAAGGGCTTTGATAGGTGAAAAACTGTGTGGATGACTGAGCTATGCAGAGGGTTGTGAAAAATGGAGTTAAACCCAGCTGGCAACTGCTCACAGGTGGTGTTCCCAGGGCTCAGTGCTGGGGCCCATCCTGTTTAACACCTTGATCAATGATTTGGATGAGGGGATTGAGGGACCCCTCAGTAAATTTGAAGACAAGATGAAATTCAGTGGGAGTCTGGATCTGCTTGAGGGTATGAAGGCTCTGGACAGCTTGGATCAATGGTTGATTGTAGAAGAGTCAACAAAGCCAAATTCTGGGTCCTGCACTTTGCTCACAACCACCCCCGTTCAGGTTAGGTATTAGGAATAATTTATTTACTGAAAGAATAGTTAAACATTGGAACAGGCTTCCCAGGGAGCTGGTGGAGTCACCACCCCTGGAGATGTTAAAAAAACAGGTAGATGTACAGGCCATGGGCCACTGGTCATGGAATTGTTGTGTAGAAGTTTGGACTTGATGATCTCTGAGATCTTTTCCCACCTTAAAGATTCCATGATTCTATGATCACCCAGTGATGGTGAGACTATAGCATTCCTTCTTCAGAATAGAGTGGAAAGGTTCACTGTTCTCAGATATATGGGAACCACTGGCAACTGCTTCATTTTGAAGTGGTGTATGTATGTTCCTTATTAAAAATATTGTGTCCAAATGTGGAAGAGTAGAGAGATTTGTTTGAACACATGGAATATATTTTAACACTTTCAGCCATTTGGAGCTAGATGCCTTAGCCAGGTACACCTTTTTTCTCATGAAAAAAAAAAAGGAAAAAAAAGGAAAAAAGGGAAAAAAAGGAAAAAAGAAAAAAGGAATAAAGGAAAAAAGGAAAAAAGAAAAAATAAAGAAAAAAGAAAAAAGAAAANAAGAAAAAAGGAAAAAGAAAAAGAAAGAAAGAAACAAAAGAAAAAAGGAAAGAAGAAAAAGAAAAAAGAAAGAAAAAAGAAAGAAAAAAGAAAAAAGGAAAAAATAAAAAAAAGAAAAAGGAAAAAAGGAAAAAAAGAAAAAAATAGGAAAAAAGAAAAAAAGGAAAAAAAGGAGAAAAAAGAAAAAAAAATAAAGAAAAATAAGGAAAAAACCCCAAAACAACAGAGCAGAAGAGATCTTTCCACCATCAGTTAGAGCACTGAAATGGTATGTGGAAGGCTTCAGGTCTCAAGTTCAGTATATCCGATAGTTTTACAAAGCCGAGCAGTTCCTGCAGGAGAGAGAGATCCATGTGAAGAACTGGCCAGTCTGATTCACAAAAATAGAGCTCAGATTTTGATGACTGACACTTGAATCTGTGCATCAGATCCATCTCCAAATAAGATGTGGAAAAAAAAAAAAAAGTCTGTAGGTGAATTCTTTAATCTCTTGTCAAACAGGTGATGGGTGGACACATCATCCTCATTCCTTTTGCTGTGGTCCCAGCCAGTAAAGATGCTCTGAAGAAATCAGCCTGTCCTTGTAGAAGAGCTGTTCCAGCCCTCCAATCATCTCTGGACCCTCTCCAACACAATCATGTCTTTTTGTGTTGTGAGCTCCAGAGCTGGACAAAGTATTGCAGGTGGGGGTGTCACGAGAGAGGAGTAGAGTGTCAGAATCACCTCCCTTGACATGATACCTTGCAAGCCTTTTGCCATGGTTACAGCAGCAATGAATTAATCTCATCAGTATTTGAATGGTTGTATCAAACATGCATTGGCTGAATGCAGAGCATGCAGCTTGATTTATGCAGTGGAACCAATGTGCTCCTGAGCCTCATGCCATGACTATCCTGGCTGCAATGTATAATGCTTCCCTCCTGGCCTGATACCTGGGATTTCTCTGCAAGGACTCAGGTACTGGAGAAATAAATATATGCAAGCAGCAGACCCAGGTACCTTTCTGAATCTGCTAGGATGCTAAGTCAGACTTAAACATTCCCAGATTTCACAATTTAATCCTTGCCCTCAGGAAGAAAAAAAAATCACTCTGAGATACTTATTGTTTGTGCCTAAGTTCATTTCCCATGTAGGAAGCCCCATATGATGTGTACCCAGATAAAACAAATTACTGACAGTCACCCAGCTCCCCCATCACACAGACTCTGTCCAGTCACATCAGAGAATCTCAGTTGCAAGTGGAATAGATCCCATCATCACAGTGCTGAAATTTACACCAGAATTTCTGTGGGTAGCAACCATTCTGTTTAGACCTTCCCAGTTCATTCCAGGTATTTTAGCTCAGCTCTAGTCTTTTATCTAATAGATAGTTAAAAATCAACTCTAAATATAGTGTAGTGTAACTATGTAATGATATGTTTATGTTCAGCTAGGGGAAAAAAAGTAAGTGAAAAGAGTAACAGTTAACAGTGTCACCTCCTGTTGTGCCCAAACTGTGAGATACAGAAACTGAAGACAGCCTGCATAAAATTAACAAATAGCTGATCTGTGGAACCATATATTCAAACCTGTCTACCAAAGACTCCTCTTCCCCTGCTCCCCCACTACATCACGCTGTATTACTACTGAATTATGACAATATTTTAGTGATGCAAAAGAAATACCTGGAGATTCGAAACAGGCAATTTAAAATAAATGTTTAACTTTACAAATCCCACTCATTTTAACTACTAGAAAGCAATAAAGAAGCATGGGGATGGTTAAAGCTGCATCTGTGCTGAAAAAAATCAGTGGTTCTACAAGGGTTAAAAAATTATTTGCTCCAATAAGAATGAAGTATGGTGCAGTTTTAATTTATTTTTCCCTTTAAAAAAAATCAGTTATCTTATTATTGCACAAGGTATATGTGAATTTAATTTCTCACAACGACTCCTGCAAGCTGAACAAACAGAAAGCCAGAAATAGACTCAAAACACAGACTTTGAATCAGGATTTCAGACACATAAAATCTGAATCTGGCACTTTGATAGAGAGTTTGATACAATAAAAATGACATTTCCAAGACTGATCTTCAGAGCAGTTATTTTTGAAACACTGACAACCCCATAATCCATGAGCATCTTATTCTGGGTTTTTTTGTTTAGTGTCTATTTCTGCCTTTGTTTTTTCTTTCTGAATCATTTGTAATGATCAGATAGTGGAGAGCAGTCCAGAACTTGACAATATTTTAATACTACTACCTGTATTAGTAGGGAGTTGCCACTCATAGCCAAAGGGTGCTCTGCATAAAATATATTATGAAAAAATATATATATATTTAGGGGAAATATGCTTGATTTTTATTAGAATTAGAATTCTTTTTGTCATGTGTTTATGACCACTGTTGAATGTAGGATATGGGGTCTTGTTCAGCCATTCCTTTGCACAGCACAAATGTCTTTTAAAAGTGTTAAAAAAAATAAATTAAAATATTTCACAGGATTAATCTATAACAAAAAAAAAAATCAGTTAACATCCCTGTACCTGGAAAACTTAGGGTATAACTGGTTTTTATTTCTCTGCTATGAAAAATCAGCAGAAGATGCCATAGAAGATGCCTCTGCTCGGTCTTATTTCTGCTGTGGTTGGATGGTCCAGTGGTCTGATGGCCCAGAGGCTGAATTTGAAATATCTTGTGTTCTGGCCATTGGATCTTTTTGGTGGCTTGCCAGAGTGGATAAATCTTCGTGCTGGTTTAGAGGAGCAATTTGGCCAATGCACAAAGAGAAGCACAATGGGGGAAGCAGTTGGCAATGCCCACAAACACCCCAGAATCTGCAGCATCCTCTGCAATGCAGAAACAAGTCAAAGGACAGGAGCAGAGAGCAGGATTCCAGCTTGATATGTCCACGTTTTATGTTCATTTTCCTGACAGCATGTCCCTCTTACTGGGGCTATGTGCTGATTTTTTTGGGATTAAACTATATTAAATATATATATATAATATATAAAAATTCTATATATAAATAATAATATATATAATATATATATTTATATTCCATAAAGACAGCAATAATATTTCAATAAAGCATTTTCAAAAGCTTCAACCAATCTTCTTATATTAGCACAAAGTCAGGTAAAAAGCCTCAATTAGCTGCAACAAAAGCATTGTTTGCTCTAGAGCACCTCTGTCACCTTCCAAGCCTTGTTCTGCAAAATAAATTTTATCTAATGGAGTTCTTGACCTTGCAGCTACAATTTCTAATTAAGTAAAGTTTAGTCAGTGAGCTCTTATTTTTTTTTGATATTGAACTCCCCGTGTGGTGGCTGCTCAGCTCACTACCCAGCCATGTTGGTTATTTTCACTAAAAACTTGCTTTAATAGACTCTGCAGCACCTAGAACAAGAATGGCACATACTGTATATTCATCATTTCCATGTCGATGAGGAGAAAACAAAGGGATAATTATAAACTGCATCTCATATTGTTGCTCTTACACTCGACATGTGCATCTTCTTTTTTTTTTTCCTTTTTTTTCTTTTTTCCACAGTAAAGTGATTCTGCTGTGGAGATAGCACCAGGTGCATGGGGGTGACCTCACACACACACCAAATCGGGAGCTGACATCCATCACACTTTGAAATTTTGGATTTCATCATTTCCTGATCTTTCTAAAGGGATCACAGCACCTGGCCCTCACAGCTGTAGTTCATTTAGAAAGCAATTTAAAAACCGAGAAAAAAGCAAATGACATCTTGCTGCCTCAGCCTTGTCATTAAGTATAGCAGAATGGCCTTCATTTATGAGACACATGGCTAAGAATTAGTATCTTTCAGTGCTTTCTCAAGTCGAGATTACAAAAGGTTTGAAAGGCCACTAAATAATTAGTAATATGACTGAGGTAAGCAAAAAAAAAAATATTAAAAAAAAAATTGAAACAACCTCTCTTCTTCATGATGAAGAATATTGAGAATCACACTGACTTCAACACTTCCAAGTACCGTGGCCTTTGAGCATTTTGTTCCCACTATACAGTAAACCTTCAGCTTTTATTTCCTCCCCTTTTCATCCTCTGCAGCACTGGAAGCTTTGTGCATATATGGATACCTTCTCTGTACTGATAAATGCCTTTATGTACACAAACCATGTCTCTGCATCTGCAGGGGCTGACTTCACATTGCAGCTAAAGTGTGTAAAAGTTTTGCACAATACCAGCCCTTTCCCTTCCATGTTCTGTTACAACCTGCTTGTTTTTATGTTTTCCATTTTATTTTATTTATAAATTTATGGATTACTGTCTTGCTCATGAAACGAGTGGCTAATGACACTGGCTAGAGCCAGCTCTCACACAGGCAGGTGCTGTGCAAACTCTCCCCACTCAGCTCTGCCAAGGCAGCACAGACTGGCAGCATCCCTCCACCCCCCCTGCCCCACAGCCCCCTCTCCAGCACAGCCCCACGCTCAAGCTGCCCTGCCAAACAGCACAGAGATTTTTTTTTTTTAAGGAGAGTTCAAGAGGTTTTATTAATCTAAAATAAATCTGAATTTCCAAGTCTGAAGAAAAGCTCCCAGTCTTTAATGTGTGCCCACCCTATAGTCTGCAGTTTGAACACAGGAGAAATCCTAACTGCCTAAATCATCTTGATGGGACTCTTCATGCTGGGTTCAAATCTGCACTGCCCAACTTCGCACCCATCCCTTTCTTTGGGTTAAGCTCCTAATTTTCTGGAAGTATTTATAAAAACAGGACTGTGTAGACAGAACTGTTTAACCCTTTCTTAGTTATTCAACTGCTGTCTCGTAAGACACCCCATTCTTCATATGTATCCCATAAAGCTAATAAGGCAGCAAAAATCTCATTTATCCTGAACTGTACTGTTGGGTTTTGACTCAGCACCCTTGGAGGAGTTTGCAAGGATTGTACATGCAGATGTAGTTCAAATAATGACTCAATATTTATTTTTCTTCTTTTGTATCAACTACTCTCTGCTGTGATTAGGTGGTTCAGGGAAGTGAAAATTGGCATTCTGGGCTTCCAAACTTACCTCTGACTCTTTCTCTTTGAGAATGCTTTCAAGCTGAACACTAAAGAGGATGTCAGGATCCACAAGATTTCCATCAATCTCACTGGTCAGAGTAAGGCATCATGTTTTCAGATCTGGATCCCAGGAACTGGATGCTGGGACTTAACTCAGTGCTGAATCTCAGCCTCTTAGCAAGGATACCTAAATGAATTTTCACTCATTGCTGAAATCTTCTGGGTCTGAATCATTTACTCTAAAACTAAAAATAAAAAATCACAGTTGTATATTTAAAATAATTTTCACTTTGAGGTAAAAAATTCAGGCCTAGGAGAAAGTCCACCAAAATAATTTAATTCTTCTGTGGATTTCAAAAAGATTTGCATCATTCCTTTTCCTCTAACACCATTATCTCAACTCCCCCATCTCCAAGAAAATCATCTGTCTGAAAGGCAATGCTGTGTTTGAGTTAAACTACCCGTTGTCTTAGGACTCTGCTGATCAGAAATTCATTTTCCTGGGGGCCTTCTTGGCCTACCCTGACTTGGCATGTGGCTTCAGGCAACAGCAGGACACATCCTCTCACTGCCAAACAGTATTTCTGTCTCCTTTCCTAACTCGTTTCCCAAAATGCCACAACCACACCCAGCTCTTTCCTCCCAGAGTCTTATCTGACTGATTCCCCGTGTGGAGTTTTCACTAGTAAATAATCTCAGGGAGCTAAGTGATGTGTTCAGGAGGGGGTAGTGCTCTCAGAGGCTATTGGCAGACGTTCAGATGACAACCAGCTGCAAAGAGCTTTAAGAACAGTGTTATACACATACACAAAAAGAAAAGAGAAAAAAGAGTGAAAATTGTTGACTGAAGATGTGTTGCCCTTGATTGAATAGTGAGGAACCTGCTGTCAAGAAAATAGATATTTGGCAAATAAAATTATTAAAAAAAAATAAAAGTTTGTCCGTTTTACTAGCTGTAGATCAGCCTTCAATTGCTGAGGACAGACAATGGTGGTTTCTGCTTGATTAGCCTCTGGGTTCACAAAAACTGCTTTTCCAGTTATTGTTGATTTTTACTACAAGGACATTGTGCCTGTAGTTCTGTGAGCAGGGAGCTCTGCAAGGGGAGAGTCATTTATGAGCACCCTAATTTTCCAGTTCTGTGTAACAGGTATTGACAGAAATAGGAGCAGAAATCCTGCATCTCCTGACTGTGTTCACTACCTAGACTGTGGTCTTCCAGTCTTTTACACACCATCCTTTCACAAAGCTAAATCCAGTGCTAATAATTTGTTATTAAAATTGCATTACACAGAACTGGTTTGTGAGTCCCTAGGAGAGTAGACCTTAGAAGTTTTCCATTTCCCTTTGAAAGGGGTGGAGTTGAAATATAAATACAGCTGTATTACCTCTATGGGGACAAGTTGGCTCCTGTTATGGGGAAAGGCCAGTATTTCCAGAAAACAGTACAGAATGATTTTTGCAAAAAGAATAGTTTAAAAACTATGGAGAGAAACTGAAAAAAAAAAAAACAAAAACCAAACAACCCAACCCCCCACACACAAAAACCAACACCAACAAAACCAGTGTGGCTGAGCCAACACCTACTGGTCAAACTAAAAAGCAAGAAGGAGCTCCACAAGTGGTGGAAGCAGAGACAAATACCCTGGGAAGAGTATAGGGATGCTGCCCAATTATATAGGGATGAGGTCAGGAGGGCCAAGGCCTCTAGTGAAAGGATGAGGGGTAATGGGTTTAAATGAGAGAAGAGGAGATTTAGACTGGATCTCAGGAAGAAGTTGTTTCCCTTGAGGGTGGTGGATCAGTGGCACAGGCTCCCCAGGGAGGAGGTTGAGGCCCCATCCCTGGAGCTATTGCAGGGGAGGTTGGCCAAGGCTCTGAGCAGCCTGGGCTAGTTGAGGGTGTCCCTGCTCCCTGCAGGGGGGCTGCACTAGATGCCCTTTGGAGCTCCCTTCCAGCCCTAAACATTCTATGATCTTTATTTTATTCTAAATAAAACTCCCATAATAAGAAATAATCTAAACTCCCATAATAAGAAATAGCTGGTCTCTTATGGATATTCAGTTTATTTGCTTGGGTTCTTGATGTGAGCTCATTTTCCCAACAGTTCGTTGTGAGTGCCAACATTTCCAGATACTCTATGGAGGGAAAGGCAATTAGGATGTGGATTTAAAAGGTAGGTGTTAGGATTAAGCTTGTCATGTAGTCACAACAGCCCCTTGAAACACCAGAACTGTCCAATGGAATTGTTACCTCTGCTCAATGCCTGTAGACAAAGCCCAAAAAGCTCACACAGACTCTGCCTCTGACATACAACCCAGTCACCACAATCTAAGCAAACAGGAGTTCAGCTGCAGGACCTGCCCCTGCTTTCAGTCTGCAAAATGCAGTGTGACTGGAGCTACTTGATCCTGCATTCAGTGAGACTTGCACTGAATCACATTGTGTTACATTTTCAACAGAGAGAAAATCAGCCATGTACTTACTGATGGTTGTCACTGTTCAACTTCCAAAATTAGAATAACTCAATATTCATTCGAGCACTTAATAGGTGCACAAAGACAGCCTGAGATTGCTTTGCATCCTTTGGCACTGGCAGAAGGTAACCAATGATGATGTCAACAGATTGTGTGGCTACACATACAGCATAGGCACACTTGCTCTCAGCTCTGTGGGTGAAAGGAAAAAGGTTCAAAGATAGTTCCTCACCCAAAGAATTTCAAGAGTGTCAGTGGAGAAAACCTGAGAAATGCAACCGAGTTTCGCTGCATCTATAAATCAGCAGAGGCTGGAGGAGCATCAGACTGGCATTTCCATAAGTATTGCAATTTATTATGCTTCCAAATCCTTTAATAACACTATTTACATTCTGAATATTTTACATTACACTAGGTACATAGATTGATCTCCCAGCACAAAAAAACTAACCTATCAACACTCAGCAACAAAAAACAACCTATCTTGTACTCTGAAGTACAAAACTCATCCCTGAAAATCTTTCTGCAAACCACAAGTTATTTATATTCCTGTCAGAAAAAAAAAAGAATATGAAACATACATATATCTATTTCTACATGGATGTATGCACACAGAGAACATACCTCCACATTGTTTCAACTGCCTTGCTTTGCACAATCTTGCATTTAAAACACGGCAAGGTGTTATGCTTTCGAGTATCCCAAATTTATTGTGTTCTGAGAGTTAAACTATCCAACGGTTAAAAGTTGATTTCCTTTCCTGCCCCTAAAAAACAAACTAACAGAAGAAGGAATTTAACCTCATATCCTCACTCTGAAACGAGCTCTATTGTCAAAAGATGACAGCTGTATCCTGATTTCAAGAATTTCATGTCGGAATTAAGCAGCATTTTTGAAACCATTGTGTAACTTCAAACAGATCCATAATGGTCCCTCAGCAAACCATTTTCAGAAGACTTGTGTAAGTAAGATAAAAAGACACCATTTCTGAAGAGATGCTTTTATGGGCTAGGTCAGAGTGCTCTTTCCATGTTGTTCATTCCCAGTCGAATTTCCTAATAGCCTATCTCCTCAGCTAACAGATGCCCAGCCTCATGTCGGAACCAGATCGAGCCACCACTGAGATGATATCCAGCTCCTTTCTTATTGAGCCGTTTCCCTAGCAGATGGTGCAATGCTGCAGGCACACTCCTTCCTGTTAATTACCAGCCTTTGCTACAGATGGAAATGTCAGTCAGCCTCACAGGTCCTGGTTCCTGCCATTGCCTCAGTCCATAGCCCTCTACCTAGGCAAGATGCTGCCAACACACACCATGTGTTTTGTGACTGCTGACTAGGCAGGCAACAAAAAACAACTTCGCTCATGAATATTCATGGAGGAATGTTTAGAGTTCTGTTCATCTGCACTGCTTATAGATCTGCTTAAAGGAGATTGCACTTTTCGAGGAGCCCTGTGCCCCTTGCCTTGCCGTGGTGCGGGCAGAGGAGTTATCAAAGTGTGTTGCTATAGTAACATAGGAAGGGCTATTAAATGTCTGGCGTTTGGAGACTTCTATAGGCAGATCTGCTCCTGGCTGCCATTTTTTCCATACCTTAAGTGCCCTTTAATTATTCTTGTCCTGCAATAACAGACCAATAGCCTGTTCAGTCTGAACGGATTATCTAATAACTCGATTTTCATTAAAGACTGATTACCCCATTATAAGCAACCAATATGAATTCCTTGATCTTTCCTGGTATCTAAGCAGAGCACAAATTAAATTCCGAATAACCTTTAGCCATTACAATACATGTGTCTAACAAATTTATATAGAAAACCTGTTAATAACAACACATATTACTAAAAAGTAAAAGACATTATTGGAAAGATTTTATATAAAGTTTGAGTCAGAAGGCTAGGAAAACAGCTACCATTCTTTTTCTTTCTGTCTTATTTTTCTCTCTTTTTTTCCCTCTTTTTTTTTTTTTTTTTTAAT
>VYZU01087811.1:90840-109246 GCA_013401355.1 Ceyx cyanopectus | reverse complement strand
AAAATTTTTTATAAAATTTTAGTCAAAAGGCTAGGAAAACAGCCTCCCTTTTTTTTTTTTTTTTTTTTTTTTTTTCCTTTTTTTTTCCCCTTTTTTTTTTTTTTTTTTAATCTGGAGGTAATTCATTCTCTTGTGAGAATACTGTGCAAGTGTAATGTGTAGATATTAAAATAGCAATATGACTCAGAACGTGCCAATAATATTCTTCTTTTTTTTTGACTCATGACTGTTCATGAAGTGAGAATTTAGATGTTCTAAATCAGAAAAAGAAGGCATCTAGTTTATGTTAAGAACACACTTTTCAAGAAAAGGAGAACTGTATTACATATCCAGCATGCAGAATGAGCAGTATGTATGGGAGCAGGGGATGTTCAAACAGCAGTATTTTAAATCAGTAATTGTCAATTTGCTATTGCTCCAGTAACAGAGCAGAGCACCCAGAAATACCTGAGAAAGACACATACTGTTTCTTTGAAAGAACTGCAAGCCTGACCAAAAAAAACCCCAACAAACTTCTTATAAATCAAGTATAATTTTTTTGAGCACTGCTTTTTATCCTGCAGCTTTATCTCTATATAAGGACTGACAGTGATTGATTAAACTTGTCTTCTTCTTGCTTTGCTTATATTGTACTAATGGTTTAGTCTCTACTCAGTTCCCAATTGTTAACTGCTAAGGAATTGTGGTTTTCAAGATACTGAAGTCCTGTCTATAACTCTAGAAAGAACAAAAGCCCCAATGTTTGTTGATCCATTATGGTTTGGGGCTTTTTTTCACAGAAATACATTGTGGTTTTATTTTTATCTTCATTACAGTGAATCCCAAAAATCCCTGTAAAATGTTTCCAAGGTTTATTTCAAACTCTAGGTCGCACAACATTGTACTATTTCAATAGTCAATAAGATATAATTGTATAACCTATTCATTTCTAAAATATATTTAGCCTTAACCTTCCAAGATGAAACTACAAAACAGATGCTGTTACCAAATTTCTCTCAACTTCACTGGGAACTTGAAATTGCAAAATACCAAAGGGTTCAAAATGGGTACAAAAAGACTGCAAAAGCTTGGGGGTTACATTGCGTGCTCATAAAACAGAATCTTGACTTTGTAAATCACTAATTATAAGCAAATATTTTCTATGCAAATTTGATCATATTCTGTAATAATGTACAAAGGGCAATGGACACTTCAATATCCAACATGTGATTTTTGCTTTCTTAAGAGCCAGGTATGACTCTAATCTATCTGCTTTTAGTTGGAGCTAAGGCAATTCACTGTCCCAACCATGTGTTTGTGTAAAATACAATGGAGTGTGTATGTGCCTTAAGTCCTATTCTGAACAGCTGTGTGACTTATTCTAGTTTTTTCTACTTCAAGCAGTAAGGTTTCCTCAAGAGGATGATTCATGGAAACATCTTGACATCAAACTTTTGATCTTTTCTTCTTTTTTTTTAAATCTTTATTAAACTGCAGGAGAAAATGACTGATTATGGCTGTTAAAGTGCTTTGTCTGCTTGTGGTTAATTAGCAAGTAGTGTGAATTATTCTAATGGAGGGGCAAAGCTTGAAAATAATGAAGTTACTCAACTTGTTTACATTCAGCAGCAGACAAACTAACTTTGCCTAATGATGAATCTACATTTCCAGGGCTGCGTTGAGAGTTCAGTCCTAATGTTTTCTGGATTTATGATCTGAGAAAATGTTGAGAATGAACAGACAACTTTTAAACTAAAAGAAAATAAAAAAAAAAATCAAAAATAGACAAGCAGAGAAAGATAAGAATGAGCCAGGTATGGGAGGAAGATACCAATCCTTTCAGAATCTTTCAGGTTAGCCTTCTACTGAACTTCTACTGAGTAGTCAAACTGATGAAGACAGTATCTTACTGAATCTACACTGATCATTTCCTTTTTCCTCTCCTGCTCCATTTCTAGCAAACTGGAATAAAAAGCATTCTGGCCACATAAATGAAAAAACCCTTTCAGTGGAATTTTTGTGAATATTTTTTAAACCAAAGCTTTACCTTAAAAATATCAGCAGAATTAGAAAAAAACCTTTATCTTTATAAGAAAGGAAAAAGAAAAAAGCCCACATTTATTCTTGATAAAATAAACACCAAATTAATTTCACAAGAGGCCCTTTCTGTGTAAAGCTGCCTCTTTCGCTGTGGTGCTGGTGATAAGTATTCTTTTAACATGGAAATTACCACTGTGGAACTGCCAGTATGCGATCTCAGATCACTCTTTTGGCTTTGAAATTCAAACCTAATAGAAATCCTGCCAAGTTATTCAATGCTAGAATCCAAGAAAACTTAGCCCCATGTTAAGCTATTGCTTATCAAGAGCTATCCCTCGACACCTGAATGGGTGGGTTCCACAAAGAAAAGAAAGGAGAGGTGTCTTTGCAACTTTGCTCAGTTTGCTGCCCAGCTGCAGCAATTTTGTTCTATAAGCAGTCAAAAAAAGAATTAAGTGAAGAAAGCAGCTGTATGGGATTATAGGCACATTTGCAAGATGCTCCATGTGTGGGTTTTTTTCCTCCCCCTTTAAATGCAGTGTGAGTGCAGTGTGACTAATTATACCAGAGAGGAAAGCAGAAGCTCTCTAGTTAAAGTATTTGGGTAATCATGTTTACTGCAGGGAAAGTAGGCTGCATTAAATAAGTCAAAACACGGTGTGTAAAATGTGGAATGGCTTTGTAGGCATTGCAAGAGAAGGGAAGATGTAGAAATGATATAAGTCTCATTTGTCCAACTAGAAGCACTACCAAAAAAGATAAACCATCTGCTTCAACTAACTCAGCTCCACTTGAAAAATGCTAATTGTACAAGAGGAGGAGGTTTAAACTTATTTTGAAAAAAAAAAAAAAAATCAACAAAAAAACCCCAAAACAGACCACCAAACTCAAAAAACTTTGTCAGCTAGCATGTTGCTAAGTGGTTTGACAAAAATTATACTACCCACAACTTAGTGATGAGGTGACAAGGACTGGTTCTGTCCCTTCCATGTCCCCATTTCTAGTTCTCTGATGCTTTACATAGGTACCATCTGCCCCAGTGTACCAGTTAACAAATGCTAGGCAGGGATGCAGATTCCATCAGATACTTATTGTCCTTCCAATCCATCTTCATGTTCCCCTTTGCCTTGATGGGTGAGATCATCATACTCTAGTGACCCAATGTGGTTTCCTTCTCTCTGCTTGCTCATCTTTGACCACCTGCTACTTTTTCTCAGAGAAAAAAACTTTTTCTGTTTCTTAGTAAGACAGAAAATACAAACAAACAAATTTGGGTTTTGTTCAGAGTTTCCAGATTTAGGACTTATGCAGCACACGACCAAAGGTACACCTGGTTGAAGGATTAAAACTAGGTTACCAATTTAATCCTGTAACTAAGTCCTGAAAGTGCCAGGAAAACAATTTCTGATAGTTCTGATGAATCTTTGTATAACAGAAAAAAAATATAAGCTAAAAGATTGGGGCAATATTTAAAAGGGCAAATTAAATTACCTGGAAGATTAAAAAATTCAGTGACAAATTTTCAGCCCCAGTTATTATTTTACATCTGTCTATGTTTCCAAGGACATCTTTCTGATTTAAAATAAATCATTTACCCAGAATACTATATTCTTTTATTTTTTTCTCCATAAAAGAAAGCTTAGCTTCCAAAACCATATGAGCATGCATGTTAAAATACAGTATTAGCATGCTAGCTATATGCTAAAATTCACCACGTTGCACACTAATGTCTCCTGTGGCTTATTTGGACAACGGTTAACATTGCAAAATGTTAAGGAAAACACTAGCATTGGTGTCCAGACCTCAGCAAAAGCAATTGGGCTCCAGCCCTGCAACACATTTGCAGCAAGAAATGTAAAGTTTCACGTGTTTATGGACTGTAATATATTTTCAAAGAACCCTCTTGTTAAATCTCTCTCCCATCTTTTTGCTGACCTTACTCTTTGTGGTGTGATTATAAGGAAAAGAGGCCAGCTGAGGATGAGGAGAGGCAAGAAAAGCTTCTTTTAAATCCCTGCTGAAAAATTTTATGATAGGTTTCTGAGGTATAACAACCAAACTCCACTACCCCACATTATGACTACCTTGTATATGTACCAGTATATCACAAAAAATGCACAGCTGGAAAAAAACCAACCTTCTCTGATGACATCTGGCACATGGATTTGCATGGAAAGTCAAGGCAAAAAGCAGTGCCAATGTTGTTAACAATACCCACTATGTCCAAATGAGAAGGCAGGAACACACACTGATAAAAGGATCAGCTTCCTTGCAATCCAGTCCTCAGACAGGAATACACTTGTTCTGCAGCATTCAACCAGCAACAAAATGCAAAATGACCCCACCAGCACGGAGACAGAATTGGGAAGTTTCACAAAGCAAAAGTATGTTCTGTTTCAGATTGAAAACACACTGCAGAAAAAATCATGTATATTCAGAGTGCAGGAAAAATCATGTAGATTCATGTGCATTCAAAGCACAGAACTGAAATCTGAGGTTCAATATGAGTTGCTACTTGGTCCCAAGAAAGTGCAGGTAGAAAAAGGAAGATATCACTGAACTGCAGATCTGCCTAGACAATGCAGTCAGGAAAACATTCCTTTGGTTTATCTTGAGCTGTTAAAAGCAATGTCTCTTTTTTCTTGATTTTTTTTTATTTTTTTATTTTTTTCCTATTCACCTTAATCAGATGCACAGATTGTTTTCAGTGTTGATTGCTGCCCTGGCAAAGTATAACCAAGAGATTGATAGAGTGGGTGAAAAAAAAACCCTGTCTGGTTCACAGGAAAATAGGACAAAAACTCAAAAGAAGTTTAAATGGAACATTTTTTTTCTTAAAACCTAAGGTACCTGCATGGTGATGATCAGAAACTTCATGAAGAATGACTTTCTTATCTACCTGGCAATCACAAATTTCTTCTTACTGTAAACTATATTTTTTTATTAACTATTTTTATAATTTATATTTTTATTAACTATAAGCTGCATCTGAAAAAAACTGAGATATGGGTTTCATGTGGAAGAGATCTAAATGAGTGAAGACACACATTTGCACTCAACAAAGCTCAACTCAGCAGCTCTAGATTCACATTTCTTTTCTGACAGATTGAAGCAGAAATATGAGCCTATACCTGGTGTATCCTTTCCTGCAGTTAATTCACTGATTCCTTGCTTATACCTTGTTCCCATTTACTGTTTCTGATTTCTTCTTTCTGAAAACAACTCTACCTCATATCCTTTTTGCACACTCACCTGTAAGACTTACCATGAGTAAAGCTGGAGCACTGGATTATTCTTCAGAGTCTCCACAGGAGATAAGAGTCATACTAGAAAAGAGTTGACTATAAATAGCTTTGCATCATAAACAAACCAATTCCAACTGTTTACCTAGATTTTACCATTCTTGCTTCTTTACTCCCTCTTCACCAGCACTGAAGGGGAGTGAGTCCTCCCAGAAACCAGGTGTATGGTAACTGAGCCATGGGTCAGAATGCCTCTCACCTGTGCCCCAGTGCACAGCATCAGCACAGCTGTTTGCATGTTTAGTTTCCTAAATGCTCTTCAGCTGAGCTGCAAAGAAAGCAGAGCCATGGTGTGATGTTAGTTTGACTGTTGTGAGTCAGCAGCTCTTTGAAATCTTTGCGTCTACTGCGTGGACTTCTTCGAGGTGAAAAAAAAAAGGTAAATGAGAAGGCACTGATTTATACTGATTTATACTCCAACCTCATCCAGTTTCAGTTACCATCTCCTGCTCCAGTCAATTACTGCTTTTGCTGCAGGATTCCCATTCAAGCCCAAAGGACCATCTACACTCAATCATTCTTCCCTTAGCTAGAGCTCCAGCACCAAGTCTAGAAGTCATGACTACTTCCTTATTGCTTTACCATACTGCTCCTCAGCAAGAAAGCAGCATTGACAAGAAATAAAAAAAAAAATAGAAAAGAAAAAAAAAGAGAAAGAAAAAATATTTAAAATTAAAAAATATATATGGAAAGGATAAAGTGAAAAAAAGGTAAAAGGGAAAAGAAAAAGAGAAAGAGGAAAAGAACGAAGAAAAAAACCCCACCAAAACACAGCAAAAACCCCCAGTCTTGCACTTATTGTACAGTAAGTCCTGCTGCAGTGGAATTATGTGAATTTGACCAACATTCCTAAGACATTACTTTTTTTTTCATGGTAAAATTATTTGCTTTATCAAATTCTGAAAAATAGACACATATTTTGGTTAGAACTTTTCAGATTTTTCCATCTTAAGGAGGCCCTCAATACTAGAATTTTCAGCCCGAGTTTTGGGGTTTTTTTTTGTTTTGTTTTTTGTTTGTTTGGTTTGGTTTGGTTTTTTGGTAAATATATGAACAATCCAAGCCAGGGTCAGACACTAACAAATATCAGGCTCTATTAACAGGCAATGTTACTGGCCACCGCTGTAATTTTATGAGCTAGGATTTGAAGCTGAGATTTTTTCCTAAAAGCAATGTGATGAATAATCAGGTTGGAGAGGATGAAAGGGAAATCACAATTGTTTCCTTGCTGGAACTGATCCACTCACGATAATTTATGCTGTATCCTTCATTTCATCCAGTGCTATCAGCCTTCCATCAGTCTTATCCACCACAGCTTGAAAAATCTTGTTTCAACTGAATCCCATTCAAACCCAAATGGCAAGGCCAGGTGTTCGACTTAAGAGCAGTAGCTTTAGAATTCCTAATTTTTCCTTTCAGAAAACAGCACGATTATTATTACTGTTGTTATTATTACACAAAAAAAAAACTAGTTCTGAGAAATATTTTAAATAAGAGGAAAGCAAAAACACTAATCCTATTACATAACACAAATCCCAGATGGCCTTGTGCAGAGGGGAGGAAGTTGCCATAATAGCAGCCACCATTATCAATTGTGCTCGGTGACAGATGTTAAAATGATGCAAGTGCTCGTGCTCACTCACAGAACTTCACTAAGGCTTTTCTTGTCATATTTCCCACAGAATAAAATCACAAACACATAAAAAGTCTTATGCAGTGAAGACTTATATCTTCGATGCAAGTGCATAACTCCTTCTGAATAATATTAAATAAAGCTGTTGCAGGCTCTTCTTTTGCAGTTCTCCTTATCTGGAGGAAACTGCCACAGTAGCACAGTCCAGTAGTTCTCAAGTCCTTAATTTTCCATCACTCTAGAAGCCAATAGCAGGATATGGATTGTCTGGGTCATCACTGATAAACAAGTTTTGGTAATGTGCAGTGCATGCAGGTGACTCACAGGGGATGGTTCAAGTGACCCAGCCTGGGATTCCCTGTCTGTGCAGAGGTGACCCATGGGGAGGTGTGTTGGTAGCTCAGCCCCAAGCTGCCCAGAAGCCATAGACCAAAGAGTGCACTATTCAAAGAACTCAAACCTGAGCTGAGCCTTGAAATCCCTCAGCAAGTCATACACTCTGAGTCTCAATGCAATACACTTTTCAGTTGCTTGAGAGAGTGAAATAAAGCAAAGCTGGAATGTTTCAGTGCTGATTTCAGCCAACAACCTTGTGTACCCAATGGTAGAATCCACACAGACATAGACACACCATAGTCAGGTAAATCAGGATAAAAGCCCTAAGGTTTGGGTTAGGAATTGGGTGTCTCCAACACTACATCCCATCTTTATGGAGACCCTTTCCCCTTGGTTGGAACACCAGCCAAAGTCTTTTTTGGAATGGGGAGCCCTTGAAGGGAGAAGTGGATATTTATCACACTGTACATTTACAAGCACAGGTATTAGTCATCCACTGTATCTGTTCAAACCTGCATTAGTGGTGTGTTAGATCTGTGAGTGAGGTTCAAAATAAGGTGTTCAGTCTTGCAGTTGAACCTGGGTGTGAATTTCAGATCAATTAGTTGCTTGAATCTTGCAGCCTAGTCTCTTTTCACCACAACTGATTACTTGTGATGGCTACGCTAGTCCTTTCACCCCCTGCATCACAGATTCCTTTCACATTAACATGGAAACAGCTTGCTTCCTCTGGCCCTAAATTGCTTCAGATTAATTGCAGGTTCACGTGCATAGAGAGTGTACAGATACCCATTTCCCAGAGGATTCTGTCACAGGGATAACCTCATAGTTAAGGATGACAGGCTGCAGTGGAAGGTGGAAGAGGTTCCCATCTGCCAGGAGGCACCAGTTACTTTAATAAAAGATCCCAAGAGCCTGCATGCACAGCAATGCTTACTTAGCAAACCTACATGGAAGGAACAGAAGCATTTCTATGCAATTCCTTCACTCTTATTTTACTAGTCTTTGTTCAGAAGGCATGAGGAACTGGGCTTGCTCAGTCCCTGTCAGCTCTCAGACGAACATCACCAAGTCACTGGGAACCAGGCACCAACCAAAACCAAGTAAAACCTGTTTTCTCTGATGTTGCAAACAAACCTGGGGACAACCCGAGGTCAAGTGCAAGAAGCCTCTTTTTTTTCTACCTTTCTTGGACTCTCTCCAACTCCCATAACTCTGAAACCACTGTTTCCTGTGCTTTTCCCAGGGATTCATAAGAATGACAGAAATTTCCCCCATTACACTTCCTCGTGCACAGGTGCTGCTGTAAAACTTGTGCTCGTTGCAGGTGTCAGTCTGTACCAGAGGGTCAGGAAGGAGCTGTTGCCAGACAAGGTGGTGATATGTGTTTGCTCAGCAACTGTCCTGGTAAAACTAGGAACTGTCACAGTTGCCCTGCAATCCCACCTTAAGTGATAGCTATTCAGTGTGTTCTCTTGATCCACTCCATCTCCTCTAATGTGAATGTGGATATTCTAAATGATGGATGTAAATGTGGATATTCTAAACCATGCATATGAGGGACAAAAAGATGCTTAATCCTGAGCTTTCTTATTTATTGCCCTTTCTTATAGGAACCAGGAATACCAGCCTTCCAGTCATGCTATTAGTCTGTATCTGCATGTGTGCAGAGCTTAACTTGGCTCTGAGAGCCACATTCTCTATCAATCCAAGCAAGCAGCCTCAAAAATAGATGAGATTTGTGTGTGTGAGAAATAAGCTGTTCTTAGACTTCAATCACTACTCCCCTTCCCAGTCCTTTGCCTGCCCATTGCAATAATCATGATGCAAATGCCCCCTCACACCAAGGCAGGATGAGAACTAGGCACAGAACAACAAAATGATCCCATTAAGATGTGCAGACTACAGCCTGTTTGATGCTTGTCTCCCATCTCCTACTCTTCTGGTTCCTGTAAATAACACAAGCAGTGCAGCATGCTCTACATCACCTGCTTGGGAAGGGACTCCTCCACAGGGCAGCAGGATGACATCAGAGGGCTCCTCTTATCCCCACTGGAGGGGGACTTTATAGAGCAAGATAATACTTAGAAAGGAAAAGGTGAGGTCTCCCCCACTTCTCTGTCCAGCCCAGAAAAAGATATTTACTTAGCCTAATTTCATCTTTCCTCACAGAGCAATCATTGGTTCAAACTCCAGTTTGAAACATCTCCCTAAAGAGTTAACTGATTATAAATGATCATGAAAGAAAATGGTCGTTTACACTGAAATTATAGAGAAGTCTCTCGCCTTTATCATCTCAAGTGTATTTGCACTTAAAAAGCTCCCCCCCTCCCCCAAACTAGAAACAATAGTGCAGGTGCATTGCCCTTCAGTGTAGAATGTATTTATCCTGGGAGGCAGGAAGTTGGTTTCACACCTGTTTCTTCTTTTTATTTGTTCTTGGCCTGGCTAATTTGCCGAATGTCATGATTGGTACAGCTGAAGCTGTCAGAAAGAATTACCACTTTGTAACATGATGGCTTAATTCTGGCAGTTCAGATTTTACAATGATTTGCCTTTTGTTCTTTCTTTCAGTAGCAGTCTGTTTTCTGTATCCCACAAAAACCAAATTTGATCAGTAGTAACAGAAAATGTAAGAATAAGATAGGCTGCTTTCTTAGATGACTGGCCCTTTTGATATTATGCTATAAAGGTTCTAAAGAGAAAGTCACTGATATGGAAAAAAAGGTGTCTTGCCATAGGGTGAAATAAATATTATTTTGCAGGATTTCATGACCTACACTTTCTAAATATTTTTGTCAAAATTCAAGGAATAATGAAAACTGAGAGATACTCAGTTTTCATATTAATATTAAGTAACAACATGTAGTAGATATTTAGTACCCATACATTCATTTAGGTTTTAACATTATTTTTTAGTCTAAATAGAAATGGTCATTTTCAGGAACTGAATTATCACATTGACCACCACTTACACTCTTCAGTCAACAGCCAGGATTTTTTCTGTAAGATTGTCAGCTCAACCTTAGAAAGAACAAGTTATGAAATAAAATGTGCATGTCATAGAACAATAGAAATGACTGGATTGAAAAGGACCTCTAGAGGTCATCTAGTCCAACCCCTGCTGAGAGCAGAGACATCTTCAACTAGAGCAGGGTGCTCAGAGCCTCCTCAAGCCCCACCTGGAATGGCTCCTTCAGCCTGTCCCCATAGCAGAGCTGTTTCAGCCCCCTAATCATGATCATAGCCCTCCTCTGGCCCTGCTCCAGCAGCTCCATGTCTCTCCTGTGCTGGGGGCTCCAGAGCTGGCTGCAATACTCCAGGGGAGGTGTGAGCAGAGCAGAGCAGAGGGGCAGAATCCCCTCTCTCCAGCTGCTGCCCACACTTCTGATGCAGCCCAGGATGGATTGGCCTCTGGGCTGTAAGCACACACTGTGGGGGACCGTGTCAAAGATTTCTCAGCTGCACCCATCTGAGGGATGAGCTTATAGACCAGTCCTTTCTACCAAAAGAAATTCAGGAGAGGAGCAGTTCAGTCACAGCCCCTAAGGACCAGCTAACCTGTTTTGCTGGGGTCCTATCAGCACTGTCATCATTTATGTGGGTCACTCAGAACAGATTAAGTGCTCACAGAAGCCCTTTTAAGTCCACAGATGGGGACAGATTGCTCAGAGGAAAACAGGCATCTGACAAACAATCTAATATTAATGCATCTCCATAAAAGGAGAGAAACTGAAGGAGTCTCCAAACTATGGACTGGCTTTCCATGTTCTTGATAGAAGTCTACTCAACAGCCTGAAGGCAGAAAGGGAAAAAGAGGCTGCAAGTGTCAGTGACATTGAGTGCCCTGTGGTAATATTTTATCTCCAGCAGCTCCTCAAAATCCCTAAGGTGGCTCCCTAGATGCCCACCACTGCAGAAATACCTGTCACCAGAGCAGAGAGGCTGTGATGCAGTTGCAGAGACATGAAAATCTGGCAGTTTTACTTACAAAAAGACATTGTGAACCATCAAAGAGAAGTTGTATCACTGGTGGACCTCCTTCCACTCCCAGCTGGAGTTCTAGAACAAGACTGGATATCTCTCATGGAGCTGTTGTCTATCAGTCATCCTAGACTTATCTTCATTGGTTTGGATTATGTTATCCCAGGTCCTCCAGATGACAGGCAGTGCTTGACAATGAGAAAATGGTTTTCTGCTACCTCATCCAGTGCTTAACAATAAGATGCTCCAACACTACCAGAAGATGCTGGATGCTGAACTGCTTACTTCCTTTCAGAAGCAGAATCTCAAGAAATTGTAATGTTAGACCCTTGTTAGACAGTGCTAAAAAAATAAATAATAATTGGAGAGCTTGATAGAATTCAGTAAAAAACTCAGTCAATGGAGAAAACCTAAATCTAAGCCAAACCTGCAATCCCACAAATACTGCATGTGCATTCATATTGCATGGACAGAGTCAACATAACTGAATGAAAGAGACCATCCCAGAGATTCAAAGGATGTTGAGAATTATAGTGGTGGAAAGATGGTATTTTACACTCTCTAATAATTGCCATTTGAACACTCCAGCAGGGGGCTGTCTGGCAAAGTAACTGCTTCATATAAAAAGCAGTGTTGTTGCTAGAACACATTAGAGGTCACTTTTGTGCATGACTTGTAGCAAAGAAAAATCCTTCAGACAAGTTTTATTTTAGAATTCTATTTTAAAGAACAAACTGAGATGGTTGATGCAGATTATTTTGTAAAGGCAACGACTGAGAATTTCATTGTCTGCATACAAGAAAGGAGGATTCAAATTCTTTTGTAAGAGTCACTAATACTAATCTGAACTGGTGAAATTAAATCCCGTGATGCTGTTCTAAGGAAACAATTAACTGATTGCAAATTATTTAAAAATATTAAAGTCCAAGGATTAGTTTAAGATAATTCTTGTATTCTATACATATTAGCGCCAGAAAAAGCAGAAAGGGTAAACAATTGTGTATTTAATGGAAAATGGCATTTAAAATTGGCACAGTTACAGTAAATTTAGAGCCAGAGGGGACTGTTTTCGTCTTGCAGCTTAACTTATATAAAGCAGGACAAATGATTTAAAATTACTTGTGTGAGGGAACTGCTCTTTGCACATATTTTATTTAAAGACCTAAATAGTATTTCAATCTTAAATATTATTCCTCATGGAAATAATTCTTTTTAATGATATCCTATTTTTCTCTGAAAGAAAGAAATGAAGTTCCCTGAGGACCTAGTGACTCTGAGCTGTTAAATTATAAAATATATTACTCCTTCTAAAGAACTGGTCTAAAACCAAAAGGGTTTAGATAAAAGTTTCAGAGATTTGAGCTTTTCATGCTTGATCATCAGAGTTCACAGAGACTACAAGTTTTCATGTAACTAGCAAGAGCTCAGAGTTGCTTATCTATTTTTCACCTACAACTATGGGGCAGTCAGTAGCTCCAAGTGAGTTCAAAATATTAAATTTGGGATTTGTTCTCAACAGTTCCCTCTCCTCGATTATAAAGAACTTCTGCCACTTACCATAAAGAAGCAAAAAAAAGCCCTTCTCAGATTTTGTGAACACTAATTATACAGAGCATTACCATTTTATTTTCACAGTGTCAGTTGCATTTGTTACCTGTGTTTCCTGAAACTATGCAGCCATGCTAAACAGCAATGAATGTCTCCAGAGCAGGAGACTCCACAACCTCCCTGGGCAGCCCCTGCCAGGCTCTGCCACCCTCACTGGGAACAAGTTTGTCCTTGGGTTTCCCCTCAACCTCTTGTGCTCCAACTGACTCCCATTGCCTCTTGTCCTGGCACTGGATGGCCCTGAGCAGAGTCTGGCTCCATCCTCCCTACACTGAATTTATAGATCATCCTGTAAGTGGTACCTTTAGAAGATGTAAATGAAAGAAATTGATCTGAAGTTAAAAATGCATTGCTTCACACTGGCTGAAAAGCTGGATCACAGTCTTCAGTAACTCCAAACCACAAGTGAACAAAATTGCATCTGTTTTAGAACTGATGCAAAAAAAAAAATAAAAAATTTCTTGAAGTTTAAAGGCAAACTGGCTTCATCTTCATATTGTGGTCTTTTGGCACATTAATGATTTTCCTTACATTCACCATTCCTCTAATTCTCTGAAAAACACATCTGGCTTCTTATAAAACAATCAATTACTGTTTCTTAAAAAAAAAAATAAATATCAGAGATAAGGGACTAACATAATGGTTCAACAGTCCCTTTTTGCAGAATTCAGGGTCTCAGCATATGAAGCCATAGAGGTAACTCAATCTATCATGCTGAGATAACTATCTAAATAATCCTGTGCAGTACTGAAAGAGGTAAACAATTCTTGAGAGCAGACAGGTGGCACAAAACCATAGCAACAGAAGATCTGGACAAAGTGGTACAAATGCAAACACAACTCTCCATATGTATTGTTTAGTCCTCTGCCTAATGTAAAATTGCATTGCTACAGAGTATTTAAAATTTAAATGAATTTCCACACTTGCCATGTCATCTCTTCATCCTTGCACCTGTCTCCTTCTCATCTTGTCATTTTGGTTAACTTTGGGTGATCAGGTGCTGTTCAGTCTCCAAACTGTGGATCTGTTTTCCCAGCAGAAAGTCCTGCTCTGGCTTTTGCACTCAGCAGACCTGCCACACACTCTCGTGCACTGCCAGCCTGCTGCATTTCCCTTTGTGTCCCATAGCATCCACACTGAGTGAGAAGTGCCAGCAAAGATTTCCAGAGGAAAATGTTGTCCTCTTTAGTTCATCTAGTGAATTGATGATCTGGCAGCTCTCAGAGATATGTGCTTTTCAGCATCTCCATCAGGATTTGAGGCAGTTATGTCAAGAGGAGTGTTTCATTACAATTTTAAATGTTATCTGTGAACTGTCTGTCTTAGGCAGCATTTACATTCACATATTGGTTCAGAGCAGTTGTGCAGTCTTGAAATAACTCTCTCAGCCATCCCCACTTATTGCACATTGGCTGAGTTCACTGATAGGTTTTAGAGTTTACAAACCAGATCCCTTCTGGAGGCTGTGCTATAGGTGCACACCAAAGATGCTTCAGCCCTTCAGGGGAATCTAGGAATCTCAACCAACTTTTGGTAGCTCAGTGCAGGGCACCAGAGAAAATCCAGACTAAATTAAAATCCCCAAAGTGTGTATAGTACAGATATAAAGATCTCATAGTGATAGTTTTAACCTATATGCTCAATTAAATGACATTATTTGCTAATATAGCCATACCTTTATGCCAACTGGATTCAGACTTATTTTCCTGCCCCATTCTACTGTTTGACTGCTTCTGTTTTTCTTCCATTGCTTCAAACCAGCGTGCACCTATCTTGATGTTACTTTTCCTGTAATAGCTCTCTTTAATAAGTTTTCCACCCAGAGCCTTTCCATCTTAATAATTCAATCCACTAGCAATTACCCAGCACATCTTTGACCAGTAACAGAAATGAACGTAGCTGTCTACAGCTGAGCCATTGTTGAGACTCCCTTTACAGTCAATAAACAGGCATTTTAGGGTGTGAATCATCTCAACCCACAGCAGACACTGAATATAGGTCAGGTGAATCATGTCTTTAACATGCTTATTTCTCCTTACAGACTATAGAGTCCAGTGTGACTAGATCAGATTTAGATCTCCACAGTGCAACCATCTAAGATCAACTGTTTTCCAGTTCTCTGTCTCTTTTTTTCCTTTAATGAGTTAGAACAAAAGCCCTGCAATCTGGAAGACACCAGATAAAGCAGGGCCCTCAGGTACATGCTTTCCTGGGAAGAAGGGGGAAGCTTAGGCCCTGAAGAAATATCACCCAGATGTGTTTTCTGAGGAGAATGGGTGGTTAGCTAATAAGTGATGTTTATACTGGGTGATATTTGTGTTAATCTATTCTGCCTGATGCAGATCAAAGGAGGAAGAGCTCACACTTACTTTGCACTGGTCTCAGCAGCAGCATTTATTTCCCACTTAGATTCAGTGTTGACACCTTGCTACATGAGATGACTGGCCAACTATGTGGAGGAAAAGAGAGATAAAATCAATTAAAGTCATCAGTGAAGATTGTAATAATAGATCACTAAGAATCAAAGTATTCACCTCTGGAGGAAAAGAAATTACTTCAAATTTACCCCAAGGTGAACCAGGGCACTATTTGGATGCTACTACATGTCTATGAAATGAGAATTGACTAGAGTGTGGGGATTTGGTTCCACATGCAGATTGCATTTACAGGGCATGTTGAGTACTTAGTATTTAATAACAAAACAATTAGTTATTTATGCAGAGGACAATAACACTCCTTTGGAAATATCCATCTCATTACCATTTAAAGCAAATAAAGTGATTATGAACAGTGTAACCATACAATTAACTGATTAAATCCACACTCTTCTCTATACTGGACCTGCTTTTCAATATGACTTTTATGATTAAAAAAATAGGCTTGTACATGGTGATGCTACCTAAGCCTTCTGAGAGTAAGTGAAATTTTTAATTAAAAATGTATGTTTTAAGATAAAACAGCTTCCTCAAATGTAGGATAATGAAAGAAGAGGCTGCTGACAGGGGTGTAGAGCTCACAAAAAATGGCTTTGGTGAGAGGGGAAGGTAATTAAATGCCAAACTATGCTTAAGCATTTTGAAAATTACAAAAATCATTTACTGTAAAGATACTCCCGTTCTACAGACATAATTCTAATTATGCTGCTAAACAAAAGACAGCCAACAAACTGCAATATTATGGAAAGCAGACATGTTTCCTGGAGATTTGAAAATATCATATACTTCTTGCCCAAAAGTCTTTATAATGAAACAAATTAGAAGACCTATGATAAGTGATGAGCATTCTGGACCACAGAGAACTAAAATAGAGGTTGTGGAAGTAAATATGATGATGGGACAACAGAATAGTGTTCTCCTCCAGACAACAATTATGGTTTTGTTCAAACAGTAGGGTATTTTAATTTTTCAATTTCCTTACTGTAAGTTTCTATGCTATGTGTTAAAAGCTATTTTTTGTTCAGATATATTTTGGTGTGAATGAGTGAAATTAATTTTCCTGGAAGAGGTACCTAAGGATAAATATATCTGATGCCCATTGCATAAAGGCAAAGAATTCCATTTTCAATATATAGAGATCACAATATCCCTTCCCTCTCAAACATTTGAAAATGTTGTATTGCTCCTAAAAAATAGGTGTTAACACTGAAAGATAAAAAACAGATTATACAGAATGCTGGCTGGATATATAAGGAGTGTCTTTCATGCAATTACTTTTTTTTTTTTCAGGTCTTACTGTACATTGGTTATATGACCCATCTAAATATAGAATGAGAAACACTACAGTCTTGAAGGTGCCAAAATGAAAACCACAGGCTAAGGCAGCTGTAGAGATACCAATGTTATAGAGGTAACACTGTTTTCTTAGTGTATTCACCAAAACAAAAAGGAGACTTTTGTGATTGTTTTGCATAAGAGTTTTGGGAGCAATTAACTTACAAGAGTCATCCAGCCTAGCAGAATGTGAGCAAAGAACTCTCTCCTAATACTGCAGGATGTTTTTTCCTAGAAGTGTATTTTGCATGCATTGGTCAGCCTGTTTGAAATTTTACAAGCAGTGGTACTAGAGATTGCCTGGAACTTATAGGTTTAGAAAAAAAAATAAATAAAGGAGGTAATATCAAATTGTTTGGCATGTCTGATAAAATCATAAGACAGTTCAGGCTTCCTCTGTATGGAGAGAAGGTCCCAATTCCCCCCCAAAAAAGTGAAATATGTAAGGGATTTTCAAAATGTGTGTTGCAAGAATTTATAGTGGTTGAGGAATGTGAGATGAGAGGTTTAGCTAATATTCAGCTGAAGAGCAGTTAGTCTTGTTTTCTGATAAGCTGTCAGAAAACAGCTTTATATTTTGAGCTTGGATGGGCCTAATAGTTTAGTCACCATGTCAAGCATCAGTAAAACTTCATTCTGTCAGCAGTAGACTTGCAGTGTGCCACTACATTTTAAAATGAAGAGTTGGCATGAACTCTGTTAACCATAACCTCAGGCTCTTCCTGGAACTGTGATCCACCCACGCCATGCAGCCTTCACTGAATATCATGTTAACACTCCTCCCCCAAGCACGGCTGTTATCCTGGATGTGAACAGCAACAGGCAAATAGAAGACTAAGAACCAGCTGCACCCTATTATTCAGTTCACTTGCAGATTTGCATACTTACCAAATATTCCCTCAGTGGGATATTCGTTGTTGCTAGTGTTTGACTTAGCACCGGGACAGAATTGCCCACTAAAAGAGGTTTTCATCAGAAAGGACATTTCTTCCTTGAAAAGGCATTGGAGCACAGATATATATTATTTCCAATGAGTTTCCAAGGGTATTTGGCCTAGTATTCCAGAGACAGCAGTTTCAAGGCAGCTCTGTCGTGTTCATGTTCCAGCTTCCAGGGAACTTTCATGTAGAATTAAGAATCTGAATCCTAGAAACCCCATCTTTCTTTTTTTTTTTCTTTTTTTTTTTTTTTTACCTAAAGAGCATGTTAGAACATAGGGCCCAAAATCTCATGCTAAATTTTGAAAACAATATTCTGTCTTGAAAATCTGTGAAAAGCAAANCAGAGGACAATAACACTCCTTTGGAAATATCCATCTCATTACCATTTAAAGCAAATAAAGTGATTATGAACAGTGTAACCATACAATTAACTGATTAAATCCACACTCTTCTCTATACTGGACCTGCTTTTCAATATGACTTTTATGATTAAAAAAATAGGCTTGTACATGGTGATGCTACCTAAGCCTTCTGAGAGTAAGTGAAATTTTTAATTAAAAATGTATGTTTTAAGATAAAACAGCTTCCTCAAATGTAGGATGTCTGACACTATCTATTCTCTTGTTATATAGGAGCTCACAAAAAATGGCTTCCTCAGTATCTTGTCTCTTCTGCTTTAGATTATTATTCCTCTCTGTTTTTAGTAACACTGCATGATTTATTACTGACTTAGCTATCACTGGAATAACAATATAAATTCTGTATTTATTTCCCTGCATCTGAAGCTTAAAATTAGCTTTTTTTTTTTTTTTT
>VYZU01087811.1:69576-81662 GCA_013401355.1 Ceyx cyanopectus | reverse complement strand
AAATAAAATAAAATAAAATAAAATAAAATAAAATAAAATAAAATAAAATAAAATAAAATAAAATAAAATAAAATAAAATAAAATAAACACAACTGGTGAAAGAATGAGTGAAGTACCACAATACCCCTGGATTGTACTTCACATTTTTTGGTTGTTTTTTTTTTTCCCCCTAATTTTTTGTCAGTGTTCCTAGAGTTTCAAGAGGGGGAGCTAGTTAGCTAACAGAATCTAAGTCCTTACAGAAACTTCCTTGACAGCTGCCCACAGCTCTGAGGTGCAACAGGATGCAAAGCTAGCTCTGAGCTTCAGCCTCATCCCTGAGAAGTGCTTTGCATGGCATTGCTACCCCTGCTTTCCTCAGAAACCTGGCTGATTATTGAGGATAGCACAGCAACTCAGCATGACAGCTGATTATGTCTTGACAAGAGCAAAAAACATAAACAGAATTTTTAATAAGACACACAAATGAGCTTGTAAAAAGCTTCAGAATGTATAAGATCTAAATAACCAAGGGAATGCAAACTTCCATACAGAATGCCCTGCTACTGAAATCCTTCCATCACAGATTTTTACACAGTACAGAATCTCACAGAAGAAATGCTGGGGAAGGAGATGAACTCCTATCTATGCAGACTTTTACTCCTAGAAAGGAGAAAATTCATTCACTCATCCTCAAAACACATGAAGGGGTGCTGGGCCTCTGCAGAATGGTGCAGCAGCTCTCTTGCTAGTCACTTCTACAGCTCTCACTGTCTGTTTTCAGAACAAAGATCAAACACAGCCCCTTTGTGTGGTTTATCTCTTCATTTTCTCTTCTTCTTCTGAAGTTATCCTCTCCCCACCCACACAACCCTGTGTGCTTGTCTGCTCTAGAGGTGGTGGAGGTGGCAGAGCCCTGGCTTCTGCTTAGGGACTAGTGCCTGTTAAGGTCATCATGGGATGTTGCAGACTTGGAAGGTGAAAAAACACTGATGTAATTTTATCCGTGGATGATGATGCTGAAATGAGAGAGTTCTTAGCTCCATGAGTGGACAAACCTGCTCTTTTGTCTGCTGAAAAATGCACAGCTGTGTTGCTGTCCATGGGCAGTTGTATAAGTGCTGGGGAAGAGAGAGGAGTCCACCCTTACCCAACAGCTGCTAGCAGAGCCAGCTGGGTGTTCTGACAGTGTTTTTAAGGGCTTTGCAGATGCAGAAGCAGAAGGTAACACGGATAAGTTCTGAGCCCAAAGGGAAGCATCATGTATCAGCAGAATCTTTGCAGATTACCTTGTGAGGAGATATACTGATTTTAATCACTTTTGCATGGCTAATTGCATCACTGTGGCTGCACACCGTGGCTCACTTATGAGGCAAACTCTCCCTGAGCTCTTCATGAGTCTGAAGTAGAGAAGCAATCTGCATCACTATTGTCTAAAACTTTTCTGAGCTAGAGTTTAATATTACCCCTTAAGTTATTGGATTGAAACCAGTGTGTCATTTCCTTTGCTATTGAGAGTTTCCTACTTTGAGAAAATAACATTCACACTTTCACCTGAATGGTTTCTTCCAAGATATATGATAAGGCCCATCAAATCACATTGGTTTGTAACTGTCTGGATAGTGTTTTCTGCCTTGATGGAGGGAACTAGAAGTATGAAGTTAGCTGCTAGTGGAGTAGACATGGAGCTCATCATTCATTTTCTCTGTGGATGAAGCCAAGTGTCTAGGTTCTGAGAAGAAGCACAGTCCCTGTTCAAGAACACAGAATCTCAGGTGAATTTCTTTGGTGCAAAACAAGATCAGAATCTTTCCATTCTTTGGGATGGAAAAAGCATGTGAATATCTGTTCTGGAGCTCCTTCTTCCTTTCCTATGCTAGTAAAATGCAGCAGTCACTGATGGAACAAGAAATTAATCCTTTGTTCACAAAGGGATGTTTCGAGGTAATGTCAGCCCTTGCTTCAGAAAGTAAAAGTGATGAACAAAGCAGGGGAAGAGGAAAAAACAACATTCTGAAAAGGATGAACTTTTGGATGAATCTGTCTCCATCTTACTATAAAAAAAATGATTCCTGAATTAATTCCCAGTCTGCATAGCAGCAGCTTGGGGATGAGAGTGCTCTTGAGAAATAAAGGGCCATCTTCTAAAGGCAGTTTGTTTATTTTAGTCAGGGTCCCCCAGGAAGAGCTGTGTGGAGTTAGTCCCACTCTAGTGGTGTCTCCTGCTCACCACCCCATTCCTCACTGCTGCAGCACTCAGCACAGTCAAAGAGCAGATGCCACAGCACAGTCCCCTAGTCTCATCCCCTCCAGCAATTCCTAAATATTTATTCTATCTTGTCTAAATTGCTGTATCTTTTACTACCACATGATTATTCTCTTCTGTGATACCAATACAAAACTTAGTAGAAGCATTTAAGACTCCCCGACAGAATCCTTATTCCTGGATAGAGATTTTTGTAAAAGATCTGTTTTCTTACTTTCTATTTATATTCTCTGGCTTTTCCAATTACAGCCAGAATGGGGCCATCAGCTGAACAGCAGTGAACTTGCTAGCTGAAGCCCACAAGCTTTGGGGGATTGTTTACCAGGCTTGTGAATTCTGGCAAGGAGGCAGCTGTAGATTTTCAATTAAATTCACAGATTTGCACAGAGCCCTAATAACTGACCTGAACTGTTCACTAGTAGGAAAATGACTGCATTCCTCTTTTAATTTCTTACCTTTCTTAGCTCTTAATGTACGCAGGTGAGAACAACTGCTTTCAAACCCATGAATCCTTCATAAAGTTTTCATGGGTTGATTCACAGTCCTTCTACAGAGCAGTTTGCTTGGCTGTAGAGGGACCTAGAAAATCTAAAATTTTTAGAGGGGATCTAGAAAATCCAACTGATCTGTAATGATCATTTCAAATACCATGAAATTAAGCTCCTTTGTTCACAACCTTGGCCTTCTGACAGCCTTTTTTTGGCCTCTGGAGTTGTGAATGTGCCAGGATGTCCTCCCTCTCAGGTGGTTCACCCAGGGACCACCTTTGTACATCAAATATCTTCAGGGGTGCTTTGGGATTTCTGCTACTGTGGAGGAGTCATGATCCACCACAACCCTAATTACCTCATTAACACACTTGTTTCTCCCTTGCTTGCCTAGCCTGTGCCTGTTAAAGAGACAGCTGAATCATCCAGGTAAGTCAAAAGCTCACTGGCATTTTTCAGTCCTTCACACCTCATGGATCCTAACAGAAGCAAAATCTGTGAGCTCAGGTCTTCATCTGTGGACCAAACTGAGCAATCCTATAAAAGATGGGGGGAAACTTTGACAATGGCATGGTTACAAGACCATTGGTCATTCCTCTAAGATTTTTAATCTGGAATTTGAAAGGCACCTGGCTATGAGCGAAATGCCTCCTGGAGCATGTTTTTAGCTACAGTACCAAATTTCCAGCTGCCTGGGTGGCACTGTGCTAATTGCCCACTGGCATTTGGACTATGTCCACAGAAGGTGCCTTGTGACTGCCCGTCAGTGATGTCACAGCTACGTCAATCACCCTCAGTAAACACACACAGTCTGACTTTTATCCTTTCCTTGATCATTTCCATTACATAACACCTAAGAGACTCTGCAGGCACAGCTTTTCTAAGGAGATTAGTGCATTTCTTGAGAAGCTAATGTCACTTGGCCTCTGGCTCCATGCCTCACAGCTCCACAACTGGTGCAAGTATGAAGCATCCAAATGGCACTGCTTGTTGTGCTTGCTGCCTAATCAAACTGCTACATACATGCCTTACATGTAAATTGCTTTAGAGCCATTCGAAATGCAGCAAAATATTGCAGAACAAGGAGGAAAAAAACAAAGGATTTTCCTGCTCACATCTCCCGATAAAGAACACTGGAAGCCTCTGAGCCAGAGTTAGTTTTGCTAAGAATTCACAATTAAGATCTTGTCTTCTCTGGGTGATAAAAGAATACTTATTTTCCTTCTCATGGAGTGTGATTAAATCGACCACGTTTACTATGTCTCCTTATAGACAGCACAAGCAGACCAGAATCTGGAGTGGCAATAGTAAAACCTCAGAATGAAATAATGTGTTCACTAACTGAAGTGCTGGATGACTCTCTGTGGTAGCAGAAAAACAACATATTCCATTGCACTCCCTGCCAAAAATATGTACATAAAAGCAATGGGACTAGCATGCTGCTTCAGCTCAGTTGCTGTGAAAAGATCTGCTGTCTCCTCATCCTAGCAGGCACCTTCCTGCCCTCAGCCTCACCGCTTCAGCTAGCACTGACTTCTCTTGTCACAGGTGACAGGCTCACTGGGGCAAGAGGTGGGAGATGAGATTCATGCTGGCTGACTTGCTGGGATGCAGAGGTCTCATTGTCACTGGCAGCAGTTCTGAGGTAGAGGAGAACACAATGCATAACACCTTGGGTCTTTGAAGAGTGTATTTGAATGCATTATAGCACAAAAAGGCAGCTGGGGAATTTATTAACCATGATTTTAGAAGAATGAAACTGCTTGAAAAAGTGGAGGGGTTTTTTTGCTTTTTAAAGACTAAGTCAAATTGGAGTTTAGTGCTCACTGATTGAATCTTCATTATGAACTAACAGCAGAACCTAATGTCATAAAAGAAACTATTTTCTCCTGCTCCTCCCAAACCTCTGCTGTCTCCTAAATTTGAGCCTGGAGAATACAGGAGGTTTAGATGTGGAGGAAAAGAAATGAGCATTGATGTTGAAAAAGAGTCTTGGAAGCATATGTTTTGAAAAACTGATGCTCTTTTTCCAATTTGGTAATTTTCCTCCTTCTGTTTTTGGGGTGGCAGTCTGTATTTGTACAGTAAGTGTTTTCACAAGGAGGAAGTATATTTCAATATTTGAACCATTTCAAAGTCTAAAAGCTACAACCAGCAAAACTAACTGCCATTTTGTTAGATAAAACTGACTATCTTGTTTTAACAAAGAAACAGAAGTGAAGACTTCAACATTCTCAGTGGTAATTTCCCATGGGTCTGGTTTTCTCCACACTCATAAAGCTGTACAGTGTGCTGGTCGTTGGATGCAATGGCATTGATTTTAACATGGGGCACTATATGTATGTTAGCATTACATTCAGCAGCCAAGGCTCAAGGGATCAGTCCTTTTTAAATGGGTGAACTCCTCATTTTAATCAGTTTGTTTCTTGGTCAGTCATAGTCAAAGTGTTGCTCATTTCTATTTTTTTCCTCAATGCACTATTTAAAAATTATATTCTGTTCCAGGATAATTCTAAGATAAACCAATTTAAGATAATGAACCTAATTCTTCTTTTTGTTTAGCTCTGTTTAATGCTCCTCTGCTAGAGATAATGCCACTTTGTAGGTGCCAGTTATTAACTACAAAGACACAGGGATCTGAAGTGGAAAGAGCCTTCCTGGTGCTAGCTGCTGTTATTATTCCTTTTCTGCCCTTTCCTCAAAGGTTTTGCCATGCAGATCTCCTATGGAATGCACTTGTGGACACTTTTACACTGGGAAGCTTATCATTCTTTGTTCTGTAGTGTTTTTTTCCTGTCTGTGTGCAAGTGGATACCCCAGCAGTCACACCTGCAGGTGGCCATGCTGATGCCATGGGTGATGCACAGTATTGCCATGGCACAGACAGTTGTGGTGTTCAGAGGATAGCTAGAGTGCACTCTCCTTAAGACACTACATTCCCACTTAGCCAAAAGGTAACTTACACTCAAGGAAGGGTGAAAGGTTCAGCTCACCAAAAATTTCTGCCCCAACTTTTTTTCTTTCTTTGAAACTCTCAATATTTCATGAGAGAACTTCACTAACCTTCTGGTTGCCCTACGTGCTGAAGACATCAGCATCACCTGCATCCTTTGTGGAGATTTATTCCTTTAACACAGGTTGTTCTGAGCTTCCCAGTGTTTCCCCAGCCTGCTGCTCAGGTGAGCTCCAAAGTCCTAAAGTCAGACAGCAGAGCTAATCTAGGTGGCAATCATAGCCTATTTTGTTACCTGTTATTATTATTTTTTTTCTCAATAGACAAAAGGACCATATTGTGTCCAAAGAGCAGAGGCCAAATGTTAACTTCATCTGCCATGTAACAAAGAGAACAGAACAAAGGAGGGAGGGCAGTATGTGACTGACACCCTTCAATGTCCATGAGAGCAGCTGGCAGCTGCATATTACCAAAACATTCTGTTTGTTTCAAGATTTTACAGTGGTTTCTGAGTTGTACTAAACTAAATCCCTATTTTTTTTTACAGTTTAGCTTTCAGAATTCATTTTCTGAATCAGAGACAGGCATGGAAATGTATTGCCTTGAAAGCACTTAACATAACAGTTTCAGTAATGACTGTAGGTAACTAAAGTGATATCCACAGTGATTCAAAGCAGCTAACAAGGAATCCATTTAGAACACAGACTTTCTGCTTTCACAGGCATCCACGGAGCTATAAAAATCCTGTACTGTAATATGCTTGTCAGGTGACTAATGACCAGAATTAATTTGTTTTCACATCCCAAGATTCCTTTTCTGTTTTATCAACATTTAATTAAAACCATTCAAACCCCTTTGTAGAGTGCAAGCTACGCCACAAATTCAACTACTATAAAGACTGTGAAAATGTGTAATAATGGATCTTGGTGTGCAGTAATATTTGCCATGGCAAGGAGATCTGGTCTTGACCTGAGCTACAAGTTCTTATCTCTGAAAACAGAAACACTTTTAATGATAGACTAGAAGCATAAGTAAAATATCTTATTCAAGGATATGGTCAAATACTTATATGGTAAAATACTTTGCTAATATACTGATATTTGCTGGCATACCATTAATGTACAATATCAGCTTTCTACAACACATTAAAATTACCAGCTTGTCCAGTATTCTTCCAGATACTCACTTTTTAACTTCTTTTCTGTAGTTCTAGCATCATGGGAAATGAGGGAGATAAGATCCAAGGCTCATATGAATTTCTTAGGATGTTCCCCTAGGAGGAAAACTGAGTGTCATCACCTTCAATTCATAAAGAATTTATGAATTAATTTAAGGTAAATACAGATTATATCAGTTCTCAAAGTTCATGCAGAATATCTGCAGCACAAGTGGGATTTCACCCAAATTTCTTGAATTTTTACCCCAAATATCATCATTTCATTTTAATGATTTAATGTCTGGACTAAAAGTTCTTCTAAACAAAAGTTTTTGTCTTAATCACATGACACCACCTTGGCACGAACAGCTTTAGGAAAAATCTCACAAATCGGGTGCCTTTTTTTATATAATAGGGGAAGTCATATGATTGAATTCAGATGGCTACAGCCAACATTTATCTCATGAGATATTTACATCAGATTTGTCTTACACACATTTAGTTTTGAATGAATACACTTCCCACCAGAAATGATGTAAAGTGGTAAAAGATGCCAAGTTATTGCTTAAAACATTGCACTGATTCCCAACGTTGGTTCCCTGAAGATGGGGACAAGTCTGGTATTTCATACCATCATCTTCTAAATGTGAACATCTTGAGCAAAACTGTCTGTAAAACTAGTATTTCAGCAGAGTAACAATGAAAGATTCTTGAAAGAGGACAAAAGATGGATTTGTTTTGGAGTACTCACGTCTCTGGAAGTCACTGAAAGTCTTCAAGGCAGGATTTTCTCAAAGTGACTTAGAAGAGATGAGTGATACACAGAGCTTCATCAAAATGGCAATTTTATGTCTTCTCTAAGGAAGAACAGCAGGGAAATTTCTTCTCCATTCTAGATCAAACAAGAAAATTACTACTTAAGGACATTAATACATTTTACATTGCTAAAATGTATTAGTATCATAAAAGCTGAAGAGGGTTTGCAATCTGATTTGTAATTTGTAGCTATTTTTTAGCCACCTAATGAAATGACACAAAACAGTAGGAAAAATGTGGCCATCAGAAAACGTGGGCTTTAAAGTTGACATAAATTTTCTTTCTGGTGATTAATTTCTCCTTTCACTTAAAGAAACCACCCAACCAACAACAACAACAACAACAACAACAAAGAATGAAGGAAAGAAATAGAAAACAAGAACTTTTAGTGATCTTTATCTTAGAAACAATTTGGTACATTGCTTTCAAACACCACAGAAGCATTATATTCAGATTTTACCTGAAGCAAACCTGGTAATTTTCAGACAGAACTTATTTCTCAGTTTAAATTAAAGAATAAGAAGGGCTAAAATAAAACTTTCATCATGTTTTTCCCACAGTGAATTTTGTGACTTCTCGTTATGGGGTTATACAGAGGAGTGAAAAATGAAATCATTACAATTTAACATTTTGTGCTCCTAATGTTCCTGCATGAAGTACAGGGGCATAGATACAGGAGAAACACTGCTGTGGCTGGCACAGCTCACAGCTGAGTTTGTGCTTCAGTTAAACACCAAGATAGTTTCAGAAATAATCCAACATATATAGAAATGTGTCATGAGCATGTTTTGACTGGCTAAAACTTCATAGCTAAAATTTATCTGATTACAGGGAGGGATATGTTTGGTTTTTTTTGGTCAGAAATTAAATTTTAACATAAATTGTTTACAACCATTTTTAATTCATTTCTTCAATATACCTGTGTATATTCTTCAATATACCTGTGTATTCAATATACCTGTGTGGGAATGCATTATCACTGGGGCTATTGATCAGTGATTCTTTTATCAATTCCCATGCTTGAAAATAACTTGTTTCATGGAAAAGCTTCTGATGTGTCTTTCCAGGTGGAGTTTTTTTTTTCTTCTGCATGAGATAGGCAGCAGTTAGAGTTCTGATGGGTTTCTACATTCAGAATTGGCTTCCTGAGGGTGCAGGGAGCAGTTCCCAAGGAGCAAGGGTGATGGGATTTCTTCTCTGTCTGCCACTGATGGGGCTCTGCAGCACGTGTGGCTCTCAGGCAGCTTGAGCAAGACCCAGAGCAGCTTTGCAATGGATCTGGCAGGGGAGAAGGTTGGAATTTAGGGCAAGATCTTCTAATTTCAGTGCAGTGATAGCTTGCAACTGCAGATCTTATTAAAAAGCACTGCTGAATTGCTGAGAACTGAGCATTTTGCTCATTCTGGCAACAAGTCAATGAGTGAAAGTAAAATTGCACACACACCCCCTTCTATTGTTCTGTTTGGAAACCTTCCACAGCTTAGCAACCCTTGTCTATGAAAATGATGANAAAGAAATAGAAAACAAGAACTTTTAGTGATCTTTATCTTAGAAACAATTTGGTACATTGCTTTCAAACACCACAGAAGCATTATATTCAGATTTTACCTGAAGCAAACCTGGTAATTTTCAGACAGAACTTATTTCTCAGTTTAAATTAAAGAATAAGAAGGGCTAAAATAAAACTTTCATCATGTTTTTCCCACAGTGAATTTTGTGACTTCTCGTTATGGGGTTATACAGAGGAGTGAAAAATGAAATCATTACAATTTAACATTTTGTGCTCCTAATGTTCCTGCATGAAGTACAGGGGCATAGATACAGGAGAAACACTGCTGTGGCTGGCACAGCTCACAGCTGAGTTTGTGCTTCAGTTAAACACCAAGATAGTTTCAGAAATAATCCAACATATATAGAAATGTGTCATGAGCATGTTTTGACTGGCTAAAACTTCATAGCTAAAATTTATCTGATTACAGGGAGGGATATGTTTGGTTTTTTTTGGTCAGAAATTAAATTTTAACATAAATTGTTTACAACCATTTTTAATTCATTTCTTTAATATACCTGTGTATATTCTTCAATATACCTGTGTATTCAATATACCTGTGTGGGAATGCATTATCACTGGGGCTATTGATCAGTGATTCTTTTATCAATTCCCATGCTTGAAAATAACTTGTTTCATGGAAAAGCTTCTGATGTGTCTTTCCAGGTGGAGTTTTTTTTTTCTTCTGCATGAGATAGGCAGCAGTTAGAGTTCTGATGGGTTTCTACATTCAGAATTGGCTTCCTGAGGGTGCAGGGAGCAGTTCCCAAGGAGCAAGGGTGATGGGATTTCTTCTCTGTCTGCCACTGATGGGGCTCTGCAGCACGTGTGGCTCTCAGGCAGCTTGAGCAAGACCCAGAGCAGCTTTGCAATGGATCTGGCAGGGGAGAAGGTTGGAATTTAGGGCAAGATCTTCTAATTTCAGTGCAGTGATAGCTTGCAACTGCAGATCTTATTAAAAAGCACTGCTGAATTGCTGAGAACTGAGCATTTTGCTCATTCTGGCAACAAGTCAATGAGTGAAAGTAAAATTGCACACACACCCCCTTCTATTGTTCTGTTTGGAAACCTTCCACAGCTTAGCAACCCTTGTCTATGAAAATGATGAAAGCAATATCCCTATCTGAGGATTTGATGACACTCCTTTAAACCTCCCCTCTGAACTACCTAGCTACTGAAAAAAATAGCCAGGTGAAAATTGCTTTTGTGAGATATTCATTCCTGCAATCATTATCACAATCGTTTTTAGCCCACCCACCTGGAATTCCTGAAAGAGCTACCAGTATTTTATGCTGAAATCTTTTGAAATCTCTTTTACAGAGGTCATTATAAATTACACGTTAATGAGCTAATTGGATGGAATGATTCTGCAGGGTAAGTCACCCCACAGCTAACAGTCCCATCAAAAGGGCTAACTTTGTGTGTCTCTGATTATTTTCCCTGACAGGTTCCCTGTGATTTTGCTTCTCCAGGGATCCTTTCCTTGACATCCAAGTCCAGACTCCCCAGTTTCATTATCTGCCCAATGTGTTGCCATCTAACCGGCAAGCACACGGAGCAGGAATGCTGGATGGAGGGATAGCATCTCCCTGTTTCTATCACAGGAAGGTTGATGTGATGGGCTGCAGAACAGCCCTGAGAGCAGCCCTGAGAGCAGCCTGACTCTCTCCAGTTGACACTTTGCAAACAGCATTCAGGGCTCTCCGTGGCCTCGTGCTTTGTGTCAGCTGCACCAGGAGATCCAGTAAATGTCACTCCCCAGAGCTGCTCATTACTAAATTAGTCCTAGTGTCAACTGTTATCTGGCAGTGGTCAGTTGCCAAGCCAACACTGTATTTGCAAGGGCTTGCTGCTTTACAGTGAGAAAGCACAGGCTCCAGAGGGCTGAAGAACTGCAGATGCCTGCAGCTGGGACACTGAGGGTTGCCAAGCGGCACTGCTGCCTTTGGTGATGCCTAATAAGGTAACTCGTGTCATCCCCTGGCTGCTTGCTTACAAACACACCACCAGATTTGTCCCTCTGGTGCACTCTTCTGTAAGCAGCCCTGAGTGTAACCAGCAGCAGAACCTGCTCCAGAGGCTGTGACTGCACAAGCAAAGACAGTGTGACACAAGCCAGACAGAAGAGGTATTTTTCCTGCTGAGGAGAATGCTGTGGCTCCACCTCTGCTGCCTGGAGAGCAAAGTGTGTTATGACTTCAGAGTTTCTTATTCTTCTTCACTTCAACTGCTGCAGAAAAATCAACTTGTCTGGAAGCCGCGAATAAAAGCCCATCTTATTTCACATTGCATATATATAACATTGTCTGAAGGAGATGATAGAAAAACAATCACTGGCAGTATTTGAATGCTCTTTTCATATTTCCTTTCTGAGCACAAAAAAAAAAAGCAATCCATAAGAAAGGAAAAAGAAACTGATTTAAATTACTTGTCTTACTACTGAATATTTCTTAGTTTAGGTTTTCAAATTAATTCAAAGTTACATCATTTATTACTCTGCATGTTGAGTCTTAATACTCTTCAGCACATAATATTCATTCTCCCACATTAGAGTGGCTTAAACTTCACCACTGAAGTTATTACATTCAGAACATCCGCCCTGTCTTCAAGGAAGACTTTGACAAGAATATAGAAACAGTCATAGACTCAGCATGGTGTGAAATACCTCTCAGAGGACAGCATAGGATATTTGTCCTACATTAGGTCTCAGTCTGTTTTAATACTTACAATTAGCATTAAGTCCTTGAATGGTGAGGTTTGGAAATGTGTAAAGATAGATTTCAAACTGTCTTTACTCTGGGAGTGGGGAACTGTCCTGTCTTTTCAGTAAAAACACACAAGAATATAATATAATAAATATAAGATAACAAAATATAATA
>VYZU01087811.1:10583-69253 GCA_013401355.1 Ceyx cyanopectus | reverse complement strand
ATAATATTTAATATATATTATATAAAATATAATATATAATATATATAATAGGCAAGCAGCCTCCAAGCAGCACTTTCCCACCTTCTACCTAGATGCTGTGAGCAGCTGACATAGAGTCTTAAAATGCTGGTTTTCTGGAGGGGGTTTCTTTGTTTGCTTGGTGTTGCACTAGCAAAGATGTCCAAGCCCTATGAATGCCACTCCTTTCTCCTACCTGGTGTAAGTTTGGATGTATTGATGCCAAGTACTCTAAATAAACATCACTGCAACCGAGTCAAATTTATCCTGAGGGCTTTTTTAACACAATGCAAGAAAAAATGTCCTGCACGTCGGTAACACTTTTATCAGGAGTGTTATAAAATGGCTCATAAATGTCTCACCTAAACAATCATCTCTTTGGAGTTGTTTATGTAAAACAGAGAACCTTTTGCAGAGTGAAACGTCAGAGTGTTACAAATCTTCAGAGACACCCACTGCCTTCTCCCTGGAAGTGTTCCTGCTGCCTTCTCTCTGTGCTGGGATTTGTGACTGATGCTTGAGAGGGTGCCAGCTCCAGCATGGGGATACCCTTGTGAGGGAGAAGAGATGAAATTAGTGCTATTGCTAGAGCCTGTGCCAAGATACAAATGGCCTGAACAAAGGGATACTTGGAATTTTCAGCCTGTAGATCACCTCTCCTCTTCTCAATCCCCCTTTCTGTCTGGGTCAGTGGATGGTAGAGCAACTGGTGTAGTTTAGCTCTGGGTATGGGCTAAATAGAGACATCTATAAGTAAATATTATGCTGAATCCTGTGCATCCACAATGTAGCATTAAAAAGAAGTAAATATATGTGATATTTTGAAACAAAAAATATTCAAACCTTAAACCCTAACTTCCCAGGAACATCAAATGAAATATTGGAAACAGCAAAAAAAAAAAGACATTTTCTGAGTGTTTCTTTCTAACACACACCCATAAAGCCACAGTTCCACAATCAAAAAACAAGTGAAGGGTTTAACAGATAAAATTCCTGAAGACAGACAGAGTGGAATGATTGCAGGCAGTTCTTGGATTGATTCTGAGGATATGGCAATAGAAGAAAGAGTTCAGGACTGGGACAAGAAATGTGCTGCATCACACAAGCCTCCAGGAACTCTCTGCCACAGCAGTGATTTGATCACTGATATCTGCAAAGGGAAAACCTGTCTCAGAAAAAAGAGAATCTGGCTGTCAAAGAAAAACCATCAGCAAATAGTTGAGTGCTGAATTAAGAGAAACAACATAAGATTTTTCTATAAATTAGGTTATTTAAAGAACTGAAAGTGTTACACAAAAGTACCACTATTTGGAACCATAAATACTAATTTTTTTCTTTAATAGCAAAGGCTTTGTTTCAATCACTGACTTAGAAAGACAGGCCATTTAGTAGGGTGAAATTAATCACAATTAAACCCAGATACTTTAGTGTGGACGCCTAGATCATATAAGGCCAAACCCCAAATTTTCTCAGTTCACAACTGAGTTTTTTTCTGGCATCATCAGAGGCCCATCCCATCACTCAGATTTAATGTGGTTTTAGAAGAAATCCTACAGGCTGTACACAGCAGACCCTAGTCCAGAGGATCATAGCCAACCCAGACAGAATTTTTAGATCACTAACTTCTTTAATTTTAGGCCAGTTTCCCAAGTTTGTATCTCAGCAGGTGGTAGAATCTGTCAGATAATTCCCTGTCACCAGAGCTGAATAAAGAACAAGGACTGGAAATAGCAGGGAAGAAAAAGCACCAGCACTGAATAATGCAATGTTGTGCAAGACTCTAATCTCATCCACTGGAAGCAATTAAGCAGGAACACAAAACCAACATCAAATTTTTTTCTACCCAGGACTTCATTTAATATAATTTGGAAGATGTTCTTTTACAAAGTTCAAAACAGATGAAAAATGTATGAAAAATGACTTATCAGGATGATATTATTTCCAAAAGATACTGTTTTAAAAGTTTACATATGTTCCATTTTGTTGTTTTAGCTTGTGAAAAAAAAAAGAGGAATTTCAATCTATGGAATTATAATTGTTCTGAAAAATAAAAAGGTCTTTTCAGAGACTATTTCTTTAATGTATTAAGCTTGTTTAGACACTTCAAAGTATTTTTAAATTGTATAACAAGAGCTGCCCAAAGATAAATTAAGATTAGGCTTTTTTCACTTCATCTCTGGCCAGCACAGTCCCCTTGGATCCACAAGTCATTTACAGAGAGTTCTGGAGTCACTTTCTGTTCTGCAGGTGATTTGTTCTGTCTTTATATGCAAATAGAAAAATGCAGAGTAATCATGTCGCCATCATTTTTTTCTCATGTGCTTTTTTTTTTTTTTACATTGCTCCTTAAGGTTCTGCGAGTAAAGACTGGTAAGTAATGCTTTTCCATAACTCAGAGCAAAACTCTGNAAGCTCATGGGGTAAGATAAAGACAGGGACAGTGCTTAGTGGGTACTGCTGTGGGAAAAACAGACTCAACTTGAGGAAAATTAACTTCTAGACAATTTACATGAAAATATAATTAGTTGTATATACATATATAATTTTTTTTATTTTTTTTTTTGCATACTACTTCTTGTCCAAAATAAACTTGAGAACTTGTACTGCAAAGTATTTCTCACTGTTTTGGTTGAAAGGGAACACAAAGATACTAGCTCTGCTGTAGATCTATATGTTTGGGCAGATTAAGATCAGAATTTTAAATGATCAAATGTGTCTCTTATGAGACTAGGGGCTCTTACAACTTCATATGCCAGTACTGAGCTGTAATCACTTAGGTTTAGTGCCATTAAAAATGTTACAGCTATGATATTTTTATAATGGGAAACTAATTTTTATTCTTCCATTGTCTTAATAAATAAAAATACTTCAAGAATAACCATATTTTTTTTTTAAGTGCCCAAAGAAAATGAAGATCCAGGAGAGACCAGGCATGATAAAAAAACTCATTTTAAAGGTGATTATTTGGGAATATTACATTACTGAAAACAGATATGATTACTTGCTAAACACAAATAGCTACTGAACAGGAATAAAGTCTGCAAAGTAAGAGCAGTGATATGGAAATGGGAAATAAATATAAGAGGAAAAAAAAAAAAGGAATATAAAGTGGAGAGGGCCATAAAAAAAGAGGCCATTTTAATAGCAGTCTGTAATGCATTCCTTTCCAAACATCTCTGTCATTTTGCATACACTCCCTGGTTAGGCTTCACTTCTACACATAGGTGTGAGAATAAAACTTGACTCATGATCAGCTCAACAGGAATTTCTGTTTACACTTCATTACATCTTCAGGCACTGAAGAAGTGGGAGCGACCTACTTCTTACTGTTTGTAAATAGTTGATTTTGTGAGTGGTAAGACTAAGATGGAAAATAGATGTTTACATTGATAACATGAATCTAGAATCTACAGCTATTGAAATCCCAGCAAACTACTGCAGACACATCTCATCTCTCACACTGACCTAGGAGATCATCTAGTGCAACCCCCCTGCCAGAGCAGGGGCACCCAGACCAAGTCACCCAGGAGCAGATCCAGGTGGGGCTGGAATGTCTCCAGAGCAGAAGACATCCTAAGATCCCTTCTATCAACTGGCCCACTTACACTTTTCCTGAGTTCTGGCAGAGCTGGGCAAACAGACCTTCCTTGTCATCTTGTCTCCCCACCTCCAGGATGTTGAGCTGAGCAGGCAGGTGATGCAGAGGGGAGAATGAGGAGAGTGGGAGCAGCAGCATGTGTCAACACTGCTGTAGCTACAGATCTGACACATTCCCTCTCAAGATTTCTCCACTTCCCCACGCCTTTCCCTAGGCATTTGGAACCCACACTGTGCTAACACAGGGAAGTGCAGTGAAAAATACAATCATATTCCCAGCCCACAGCCTGCAGTGATAGTAATGTCTACTGAAAGGGTCTTCACTAGGCAGAATCCTTTATATGACTTTTATATGAGACCTCACCTGGAGTATTGCATCCAGTTCTGGAGTGAAGTTTTTCTTCTCCAGGACAGCTGAGAGATGCAGACTGACCCTCATTTACACACAGACCATGATAATGTCTTTCAAGGGTCAACAATTCATCATAAGCAGAATAATTTACTGAATCCTAGTTAGCTCTAGTTATTTTTTTCATTTTTGAAGCATATAATTTTTCACTTACGATGCTGTGGTGAAATTTCAGTCTCATTCTGACATATTTTGTTAAGAAAACAGAGGCAGAGATAGGAGACATCAAAGTACCCTCATGGAGAAAAGAAAAATAGAAGGAATTAAGTCATTATACAATTAGACAAGGGATGTGAAAACACTTCAAGATTCATTTATCACCTTTTTCTCCCTCTTTCACAGTCCAAAATGATAATTTCCTATTAACTTCTTTCATTGTATTTCCTGTTAGATTGAGTGCACTTAAGCAATACATTTGCAGTAAAGCAGCAGTGGACAATTAAGATATGAATCAGAGCTGGCATTATTATTATTGAGAGAATATGCTCTGTGTCCATGTGGGTCTACCCAAATACTTCTTGAAACATACCAGTAATTCATTTTCAAAGAGGTGGAGGACACTTTTGACTATTAAAACTGTCATCTCTGTGTGTTTGAATCAAATGTGAGGGTCTCTTGTTTACTTTAAATATCTGTGTATGTTGCACTGTATAATAAAAAGGTAAATAAATATTTAATGTTGTTTAAACAAGAGCCTTTGAAAGAAATAAACCAGCTTGTATTATTTCTTAAAAAAAATAAAATAAAAAATTATAGGTTTTGTGATAATTCTAAACAAAGCCAAGTTATGAAATAAATAAATACAGCATTCCTACTCTTGGCATTAGATTTGTAATGAATTTCTGCTTAATTCTCCCTTTGTTGCTGCTGACCACAGAGGGCTATGTTGACCTGCACCTAATCCCCTATAACAAATTATTCCACCACAGTGTTTCTCCCTTTAACTTAGCAAATTCAAGTTCCTGCTCATTACTCTTCAGCTATTCTTTTGTTTGAGCATTACATAGAAATTTAAAGAACAAGACTTCTTGTAATTCTTTTTTTTTTTCTCCTTTCCAGTCAGATGGCTGCCTCAAAGTAATACATTTTGATGAGAAACAGGTTTGCTTTTAAGATATGAGTTTCTCTTTTTTTTTTGGATGGCAGTTGGGGTAGGGAGGCTTGTTTCCTGCAAGAAAGAATGTTCTATGTGTGGTGCTTGTGAGTGAAGCACCATCACACGTATGGAATGTGGACAATTTTCTTGTCTTGCTTTTCCTTTTCCCATGTACTTTTGTCCGTCCTTCCTTCCTTCCTTCCTTCCTTCCTTCCTTCCTTCCTTCCTTGCTTCCTTCCTTCCTTCCTTCCCTTTCCCTTCAGAACTTTTTGTCTCCATTATCCCAGAGGGGCAGGAACTAATTGCTGTGTTTTGAACTGGTCAGGTTTTAATATCTTTAGGCTCACAAAACCTTTCTAAACTCTTCACAGAAGTCACATCTTTCTAGATGCTGGCACAATACCCAGTCCAAAAGAAAACCTGCTTGGAGACTCTCATGGCCATTAGAGCATGAATAGAAATACTCATCATCATTACAGATCTGAAATCACTCATTTGAAGGGCCCTGGCTGACATCTCAACAGTAAAACTCCAAGAAATGGAAAGGAAGAAGGAAGAAGGAAGAAAAGAGAAAAAAGAGAGAAGAAGAAAAAAAGAAAAAAAAGAAAGAAAAATAAGAAAAAGGAAAAAAGGAAAAAATTAAAAAAAAAAGAAAAAGGGAAAAACATAAAAAAAAAAGAAAAAGACAAAAAAAAGAAAAGAGGGAAAAAGACCCAAAGAAATAAAGCAGGTAAGAACTTGTTTTAGTTGTTTCTGTTTGGACATGATTTTTCTTCCTTGCCCAGACAAGGTCTGAAGATAGGTTTACAACAGTTTTGATTAATAGATTGAAACACATCCTGGTTTTTATGCCAGAGTCTTCCTTTGTTAAGTGACAGAATACATCCTGACCTGGCAATAGGTTGTGTATGTGAAATAGGAAGGGAAATTTATCTTCCAGATTCTAATCCCTGCTGTAAATCTTGTAAGCACATGTACTCACCAGGGCTTTTGCTTTATATTAAGAGATAAAGACGACTTAGCTGGTACTAGAAAGTACCAGTAAATGTAGCTTAGTTTCCAGTCCCCTCATTCACTGATAGTTGAGGAATGATGGGCAGTGGGTATGGCATTTGAAGGGGAAGGCAGACTGCTTGTCTTGTCAAGGTTTAGGAAACGAGTGAGAACGGAGTCAAAACTGTAAGAGAAAAGCTGCTATGTAAGTTATGTGTGATCAGCAGGCTCTGGCAGGTGATGATGTAGATTGTGATCAAGCCTTCACCTCACAGAACATGGTGCTCACACCTTTAATAGGAAGACTGAAAAGCCATAAAACCACAAATCTGTAGGAAAGCACAGGTTAAAGCAGCAGGAGGCATTAGAGGCAGAAAATTATGGGGGTGTTTTCTAAACGTTGGGAAAAAAAAATCACTCCTGAGTAATTCCATCTCAACAAGCTCTTCAAAGTGCTCTTCCAGAGAGTTTCTACAGTGACTATCAAAAAGTAGCCTCTGCCTTCCATAGGTATCTCTAGAAGACCTAGGAAAAGTGGGGGGATGTAGAGCCAAGCTCAGGATTTAATGTTAGATGGTCTGTGGCTGTATAATTTCACATAACAGTTGGATAACAGAAAGGTGAGTGACCTATCAAACCTGATGGACATGTGCTCTCAGCAACAAAAACTTCTTAAATGACTTATAGAGGTATCAGCAGAAATTTATAAGTACATCATGCCACCAATCAGAAAAATATGCTGTGATTGCCAGCATAGTGTGACCCACCACACAGAAAACCCCACTTGGACTGAAGGACAGGGTTCACAGGAGCCTCAAAGTTAGTAAAATTCCAGAGAAAATTAAATTGTGTAAGGTTTAGATGGAGAGTCTATAAACACAAACCAATTCTAACACATTCCAGCTGGCCTGAGGATGCAGGCACAATGCACACAATAACAGGATAATTTTATTTTGATCTAGGTTTCACTCCAGCCTTTACCACAGATTGATATGGGCTTGGCATAGATGCTCCCAAATGTACTTTTAACATCAAAAGGGGATAATGATTAATTATGAGACCCCATACTGCTATGAGAAGACAGGGATAAAGAGTTGGGAGAAGGGTACTGAGCAGTCCTGACTTCAGCCACCACCATCAGTGGCTGTCCCAAGCACTATGCCCTGCCTCTGTTAACTAAATAAACCCCTGGTATCAAAAAGAGTAGAGAAAAAGTCCACTAGCTCATGGATCTCTATTAACGTGGAGCTTGTGTAAATTGCACATTAAATAGGTTACAATACTTCCACTTGGCAAAAAAAGAGCACCAACCATCTGGACTGATGTGATTAGCAATGTTCATTCTAATATTCTTTGACTAAAAAGCACATAGTTTTCTGGAAACAGATATACATGAGGAAAAAAAATGGAGGATTTTTTTAAGCTGTATTAATAGTGGAAGTTGTGCTGTGTAATTCCAATTCATTTGGGTAATGAGGTGTACTAATTTTCAGGCTCGGTCCAGTTTAGACACACAGCATGCATATGCCCTGTAATAGGAGTGTTTATTAATTATCTTTAATTGTCATAATTTTTCCTAATGCTAGCTGTGTTCACCCCTGTTCATTTTGTTTCTGAAACGGCGATTAGTGGGAATGGGGAATGTGGGTGAACAGGCAGCTGGAACTAAGGAACCATGGGTGGCTGCAGCAGAAAAATCACCCCTCAGCAAGCCAGACATCACACAGTCACCGGGGCCATCATGCTCCAGTGGCTGGGAAAGCAAAGCTTGCCCAACCCCATCGTGGCAAGCAGGCCAGTGGTACAGACAAGCCGAGTGCCTTTCCTCTCTGGGTGTCTGCACCACAAGCACAGGCTTAATTAGAATTTTCCAATTAGATGATTGCACATTTTTATGGGGTTAACTAGTGGCAACCTCCACGTCACTCAGCACAAGGGCATTAGGGGTTTATAAGCCCTAAAATACCACCAGTAGGTGGGGAGCGAGTGACACAGATCACACCCACCTGAGCACACATCCATTCACCCTTGAGGCCTCGTTGTACCTTCCAGTTTTGCATTTAGCCACTAGAATACTGGTTCCCAGACCCTTTCCAGTTGCAACTTGAGGTGAAGCTGCAAACTGAGCTTCTGGCTTAGCTCCAGAACAGAACTGCTATCATCACTCTTGATGAGGCTGCAGCCTGTATGTTTGGAAAACACAGAGTGTGTTAGAGGGTGATGAAACCTCCACACACACTTAGGTCTAACTGGGGTGGTTGTCTCTTTCAATGTTCTTCAGCTTGGCGCACTAGGTATTTTATGTCCAAGGTGACATTTCCAAGTTAATAAATTGGCAGTATTCATATATTCTGGAAAGCACAAGGACCTTGAATTCTGTGCTATGTCAGAGGAGACCCAATGACTGCTCCATGCAGCAAATACACCTCTTATCTGTGTGTTCACTGTTTTCTTGCACTTTGTGATATGGTGAGAAATACCTCCCAAATTTGTGAGATAAAACTGGAAGAGATGAAGGCTGTTCTGAGGCTCTTTGTTGCAGTCTTGCCTCTCTCAGTGCTGGACTCCATAAATTCAGGACATGCATGATTACAGTGATGAACAGTTTACTTGCACATCAGCCTGTGGGATAAAACTGTCTTGAAATCCAGCTGGTTCTGTTGAATTTTTTTTCAAGCATTTTCCTGTCAGAGTACCTGACACAGACCACATCGAGGCTTCTTCATTTCTGAACCCACACAAAGTCCTTAGGTATCATTTTCTTTTTTTTCAGTCATGTGTTTCTAGGTGATAAGGCTCAGTAAAAAGAAGTGCTGTAGACTGCTTTCATTTTGTGTGAGGCTGGATATTGTTTCCTTTTCCTCCATCCCGTAGCAAAAAGAAGTATCCGTGACCATCTTGGAGAGCATATTTCTGTGTTGCAATAAATAATTCCCATTTTGCTTTCTGAATGTCTCCTGTGACAGCACAGAAGGCACAGCATCTTATGGTGATGCAATTTGATTTTATAGGACCATCTTCCTGAGGGAAATTCTTGGGCCTCTCTGGAACCTATGTCTATAAAAATAGGTCAGATCTGAAGACTAATAAATACAGAATGACAGGAGGTAGATAGATAAATACTTTTTTTAGTGAAAAGGCATCTTTCACCATAAAGATTAAGAGGATCTTAAGAGATGTGTCACTGAAAAGATAGAGCGACAGTATCTGTCCCTTTGTCGAGCCAGGACAAAGGCCCACCTGTGCCAACATTGCATAATTTTATCTTTGTCTGTAGTTCAACACTTGCACATCCATTGCCAACCTTTAGTAGATAGCATAGCTCTTTCCCACTGTTCCACAAGCACTTTCAGTCAGAAAGATGATGCGTTGGAGGGAAATGAGCAACTACACTTTGGCAATTGAAATGCACTCCCATCTTTGCTCCTCAGTCAGCAGCATCCTGTTAGCTGTAGTCACCATGACTTCTTTCACATTCCAGTTGGGACGTCTAGTCCCTTTGTTTCAGCCTTTTGCTGCAGTCTGAGAGTGCATGCCTTAATGTCTGCAGTTGGGAAGCTGTCATGTATATCACTCAACAAAAGCATGGTGTGCTGGGAGAGCTCCAGAAGCACTGCACACCCAAGCTACCAGCACACTCCTAAAAGAGCAGCTCCACATTTCAGGAAGTAAACACATTACAGAATGATTCTGCCATGAAGATTTATGCTTAAAAATAGAAGAGGCACAACCTCGTCCATCAATGGAGTTTTCATCAGCTGATTAAGTGTGACAGATGAAGCAGGTTCCTGACCTTTCTGAGGCTGACGGGGAAAAGAAAATAAAAAAAAAAAAGAGGAGAGGGGAGAAAGAGGAGAGGGGAGAGGGGAGAAAGAGGAGAGGGGAGAGGGGAGAAAGAGGAGAGAGGAGAGGGGAGAAAGAGGAGAGAGGAGAGAGGAGAGGGGAGAAAGAGGAGAAGAGAAGAGATCCTGTCATGGAAATCTCTTGGATGTGAGCATGACTGTTTTAGAGGACAGGAGCTAATATCTCTGCTTAGAAGGAACTGATAAGATTTTAGAGTTTTGGAGTGTTAGAGGCTTTGGGGTGCTCTCAACAGAACCTGCTGTTTGTCAGGATCTCAAGTACTGAGTGATGTTTTTACTGGGCAGGAAGGGCAGAGGGCAGAGTCCCAGTTGGAGGCTCAGCCAGAAAGAGGACATTGTGTCTATTCTCAACTTTAAAAAAGAAAAAAAAAAATTAAATTCTTGCAAGGCTGTCTCAGATATTTGTAAAATAAGACAATAATTGATTGTATTGCATCCCTAGCCCCTGCATTTAAGGAGTGCCCGTTTTGGCCAGGTAGACCAGAGAATCTGGCTCTCCATCAACACAGTAAGAACTGGAGGGAATTCAGTCACCTGGAGCATCAGGTTCTTCAATAGTTGTGGAAATCAGCAAACACCTACCTCAGACAAAAGTCAATAACCCACTTTATGACCAGCCAGGAACAAGATATTTGCTCAATAAGCCTTTGCATCCATGATTGTGTCTACTAGAAAGCCACAGATATCACAAAGGATTAAATCAAGAAGCATTTGTCCCATCAGATGTCTCTGCTTAATATATACTCAATCTCAGGGAGCAAAAAGTACTAATTATATTGCCTGCCAGGTAGAAAAGCAGGGAAGTTTGAATACAAACAACAACGTTTGTTATCAATTAACAACTGTAATTATTTGCTGTTCTTCATTCTTCTGTCTCTCATGGAATTTTCAGGCATATGATGAGCAAGTCGAAACGACTCCAAAAACTTTAATGATCTGTCACACACTGCAAGTGTGAACAGTCAGAAGGATAAATGTTTAAACATGCCTTGAGATGGTAATTGACACAACAAGGAAAGCGTTTACCCATACTAAATAATTAAGAATAATCAATATATTGGCAGGGCTGCTTCCCTGCTGATTCACAGAGAAGGAATAAATATTCCTTGAATCATTACCACAACTAGCTCTGCCATATCTGCACTTCATAAATGAGCAGTGATTCCCATCAAGCATCTAGTGCAAGTTTACAGTATAGCTAGGCTGCTGACGTGCTGCTTCAGAAACAAATGCCTATTTTTCAGGCTGCAGTCACAATTTCTGATCCTTCAGATGGAAGAAAATTGGATCTAGGTATAGAAAAAACATGCCAAAGAGCAGCAGATTTCAGTACAAGGCAAGAGACTGGTGTGACTGCAGTCTGTATGACTATGTTGTATTTTCTTCATTTAGTACACATTCAGAGAAGATAAATACCACATCTCACTACACTGAAAGTTCAAATATGTTATTGGCAATCCGTAATACAGCTGTTTGGCATAATATGTCCATTATAAAACACAAGCCTGTCTGGGGTTTTCTTACTTTCAGATGTTCTGCTTTTCCTCCTTGCTGATCATTTTGACATTTCTCTCAGCTTTCTCTAGATTTAACACCACATGTAATCTCCAGAGCAGTGTTTGGTATTATCTAGGTGAAGTATCTATTCTGTGTCTTTATCATAAATATGTCAGCAATTAAACAATTTGTTATAAGCATAGTTCCTTTCCCCTCTTCCTTTGCACTGTTGGATTCAGAACAATCCACTTCCTAATCACTGGTGTCATTTATCTCTGCGTTTTACCTTGTCACCTACTTAATTCCACTAGAGGCATTTCTAACATCTCTGTCTAATAATCTCTGCTAACAATGCAGAACACTATTAGCATAATAAGCATTTCCCATCTGCACAAATGAGACTCCTTCTCATCAGTCTGAAAACTAACTACTGTACATAAAAATAGCCAGAACCATTAGAATTAAAGAGAACACATTCTCCTGCAAACAAGCTTGTTCCCTCTCTCCTCCTGGAGGAAACAACTACAGCTTTCTTTGCAATATCAAGTATGCAAGTCCAGGATTGAGCACAAGGTCCCAGACATCCCTACTTTTTAATATCAGTAGGATCCCCTTTTTGCTGGGACACACTACTAAAAGTGCCCAAACTCATTTTAGGAGCTTACCACAAACAACAAGTTCATTTCATCTGCATCAGGAGAAGTGTGGCCAGCAGCTGGAGAGAGGGGATTCTGCCCCTCTGCTCTGCTCAGACCTCACCTGGAGCCCTGCATCCAGCTCTGGAGCCCTCAGCACAGGAGAGACATGGAGCTGATGGAGCAGGGCCAGAGGAGGCCACAGAGATGCTCAGGGGCTGAAACAGCTCTGCTATGGGGACAGGCTGAAGGAGCTGGGGTTGTTCAGCTTGGAGAAGGCTCTGGGGAGACCTTAGAGCACCTGCCAGTGCCTGAAGGGGCTGCAGGAAGGCTGCAGAGGGGCTGTTTCCAAGGGCCTGCAGTGAAAGGACGAGGGGTAATGGGTTTAAATGAGAGCAGAGGAGATTTAGACTGGATCTCAGGAAGAAGTTCTTGCCCTTGAGGGTGGGGGATCAGTGGCACAGGCTCCCCAGGGAGGTGTTTGAGGCCCCATCCCTGGAGCTATTGCAGGGGAGGTTGGCCAAGGCTCTGAGCAGCCTGGGCTATCTAGTTGAGGGTGTCCTGCCCACACATACATTTCTGCCCCTTACATTTTTTCTGGAACAGCTATTATTTTTTTTAGCTTTGCTCAGCGTAAGAAGGAATGAGGAACACCAAAGGATTCACAGGTTATGAAAAGGGGGAAAAAAAATGACACTAATGCATGGTCACTGAGCAGGCTATGAGCAGTTTGCATCATTAAAGTCTGTCCTTTGTGGCTGTGTGCTCACCTTCAGTTAAGGGCAGTTTCTTTAAAATGCTACAGCTGCATCAGTAACTAAAAAATCACTTATTTTTCAGTCGAGGGCCTTGCAGAGGAACTGAGACTGNCCCATCCCTGGAGCTATTGCAGGTGAGGTTGGCCAAGGCTCTGAGCAGCCTGGGCTATCTAGTTGAGGGTGTCCTGCCCACACATACATTTCTGCCCCTTACATTTTTTCTGGAACAGCTATTATTTTTTTTAGCTTTGCTCAGCGTAAGAAGGAATGAGGAACACCAAAGGATTCACAGGTTATGAAAAGGGGGAAAAAAAATGACACTAATGCATGGTCACTGAGCAGGCTATGAGCAGTTTGCATCATTAAAGTCTGTCCTTTGTGGCTGTGTGCTCACCTTCAGTTAAGGGCAGTTTCTTTAAAATGCTACAGCTGCATCAGTAACTAAAAAATCACTTATTTTTCAGTCGAGGGCCTTGCAGAGGAACTGAGACTGTGGAAAGGAATGGCAAAAACTCTCCAGCATCACTGACCCTGCAAAGGATTCATCTGCACATCTACCTCTTTGCACTTGTTCCCTTCAGACCACCACTGCTCACACCCTAGTGAGTTTTGGAACAAGTGAAAACATTTTGAAGAGCTTTAAAATATATTACTGTGTCATTTTTAAGTTATTTTTTTCTAATAGAGCAGATTTTCTTATTATTTTTTTGTATAAGGGCAGGAGAACTGAGGAAAGAAGCTGGGTTTGCCTATATGGGTAGGCTAGGACTGGGAAGAAGATGCTTTGGACTGTTTTACTTGCTGGGACTGATGTTATTAAAAGCCTGCAGATCCCTGGCCACATCTGGATTTGTGCCCCAGCTGCAGGTAGCAGAGGCAAAGGTGGCTCTGCCAGCTCATCCAGAACATGATGTCACCCAGCTCAGCAGACACTGCAATTCCTCTCATCACAAGAAGTGTCACTACACAATATTTGCAGATTATGAAGGCACTAGAAACCATGATTGTTGATAAACTAGAGGTCTGTGGCATATGCCACATATTTTCAGACTGAAAGAATGAATTTTAACTAGAGAGACTCTTCAAACAGTAGGTGGAAAACACAAGGATTTAAATCTGGAATTGGATAACACTAAGCAGCTTTCATCTACTTTAATTAGAGATAATATTTTTCTTAATCATAAAATTGATTTTATGGAAATATTTTTTTTTATGGAAATCAATTTTAAAGTGTGATTTTTTTTTAATACTTAGAGAAAACTAATTTTCTTTTATATACTGAGAAGACTTCTAGGCTATGAAACTAAAGGAAAATGTCTTCATTAGTGCATTCTGACCCACATGCCAGGTTGGAAATACCTGATTAATCTTATTCCTAACAAAAATAAAACTAAAATATTTTTTAAAAAATAAAATCACAGCAATTAGCAAGGATCCAACATCCATTAGTATCAATAATTGCCAATTTGTAGATCTGTTGACATCAGACTTAAGCATGATGTCAAAACCTCAATTTTTTCCACGTCATTTTGCCCACAACACACGATGACAAATATTTTTTCCTTAATATATAAAAGAAAGACTATCATATAGTTCATTGCAATTGTACTTGACACCCCATATCCTTATCATTTTGCTTATAGGCTGATTAAAATGTGATTCTGTACTGCCTGCTGGATGGAACAACACCAAATATTGATAATGGAACAGCACTGATTTTACTAGAGCAGAATATTCAGCTTCACATCTAATAGTGCATCTTCCATACCTGTATCTCTATCACATCTAGAAATGCACTATTTACAAATATGGATGATGGATCATTTTAGGTCATCTATTTCCACATTATATGGCATCAAATTAACTTTTCATGGGGTTTTACTTTGAAAAATTCCTGATGTCAAGATTCACAATAGCTACCCAAACACAAGTAGATGTTTAAGGATTTGTACAAATGATCTATAAACTAAACTGGTTTATAGACAGAGAGACAAATCCTCTGTATAAACGTAGCAACCAATACTTTGAGTGGTCCTTTGGATTTCACCATTCTCTGTAGGTTGCTGGGGCTTTTTTACACATCAAGGATTTATTTGAATGACTAGTGACTGAAAAGGGAGAAGAAGACTTGCATGGCTTTGCACAGTAGACATCCACACCCTCATCTGCAATCACTGGGATGGAATGTGGAGTTACTGACTTCAGTCATATTTGGATCAGACCCTCAGACTGGAATTGGACACGCTGAGATCTCTGCTAAAAAAAACCAAAATAAAAATAAAGTTCCTCAAGGCAAATGATGCACTTAGAGGACACGACCTAAAATACAGCTTGGAAGGCTTTTAGAAAAGCAGAAGTTTGGAGAAGAGAGCTTCTAAGACACATGCCTTTTTTCTTCCTGAACAATGTGAACATTTAATTTTTCCTACACATCTCCTCCTCTTCTACTGCCTGTCAGATATAAAAAGCCTCACAGATGGTTTTGTGGGGGAGATAAAAGACCCTCTTTTAACCTCTACCCCACCCCCCAAATAACTGCATATCCAATGTGAATTTATCAGAAGCCTTCTGTGAGTTTCAAAACTTTTGCTAAGTCCACATTTTCTGTTTTACCAAAAATCTAATTTCAGATTTCATTCTTTTAATTAACAGATCACAGATACTACTTTAATTAATTATGCTCCACCAAATTTAATCAGCTAGATGTTGGTGCTTGCTTTTCTGCTGAGCTCAGTTGGAATTACACTATCAGCACAAATGTTCACTGATGGAGAGGACCTGTCTGCTCTTTTGACTGATGGCATCATTGTCTAGAGCATTGTGCTGGGTTAAGCTAACCAGATTTCTTCCAGCCTTACACAAGAGCAGGAAAACATCCCTAATGAATTCCACAGCTAACTATCTAATTCATCTCTCCTAAATTCAAATAACTTTTATCACTGGTTTCAACCGGAAGTCCAAACTGATTTCAAGCTCCTGCACAACCCTATTTCCACTGAGTGTATTTTGTCCTTAAAGCAAACAGATGTCAAGTTCAAAACCCTGATGATGTGCCCCAAAAATTCAGCAATACACAGTATTACAGTGTCACACTGCTTGAGGTACAGAGAGCTCATCCTTCCCTCAGAACTTGCATTGGAGAATTTTTCTTGTATTGCCATGGAGGTGGCTGTCCTATGGGGACAGGCTGAAGGAGCTGGGGTTGTCCAGCCTGGAGAAGAGAAGCTCCAGGAGCCCTCAGAGCACCTGCCAGTGCCTGAAGGGAGCTGCTCCAAAGCCTGGAGAGGGGCTGTTTACAAAGGCCTGCAGTGAAAGGACAAGGGGCAATGGTTTTATATTAGAAAGGAGTGGATTTAGATGAGAACAAAAACTAGTTCTCTCTGTCATCTGCTGCAGCTATGATGTAAGACAAGTAACACTAAACATGCTTTAGCTGTTAGTAGTTGTGTTTCATAGCACTCCAGATAACTTAGGGAAATCCAGCATATTGATTTAATAATGCTAATAAAGCATCTGGGCAATGCTGACATAAAAATAATCCCTGTTCAGGGCTAAGTTTACTCAGAAAGGATGAAGACAGTTTTCCTTGATTAGGGATTTTTAGGAAAAGTAAAAATATCTGTGGCAATGGCTGACATTCCTCCCCCTTCTGCTCTGTCAGAATACAAATGAGCTGACCTACAAGGCCAGAAAGATATGCATGTTTATCCAGACTTCTGCCTGGAAAGGTATGAGATGAAAGATGTCTCATATTTAAACAATCCCATGCTGAAGGAGTTCCAACTGATGGTATTTCTTAGCAGCAATTAATACAGAGATCATCTGCTTCCTCACAGTCTCTGGCAGTTTGTTAGAAATTTTTGGTATTAGTATATATTTTAAAGGTTGAAAAGTCATGCAATAGGTGCACGTTTGATACATGTGTGGATATATATATATATAAAAGGAGTGGAAAACCCGAGCAAAGTGAGAATGTGCAAAAAAGCAGAAGAAAGAAAACAGCATCTTGTACTGCATTTTGTATGCTTGCTTTTATTTATTCCTACTTGGTCTTCCAGGCCTGGTTCATGATTTAACAGAAAGAAATCATATCCCTAATTTGTATCATTATGGGGACTTAGAAAGGATGAAGAATTGGACTCCAAATAGACAATCACTGACATGATTCAGAAGGTCCTATTACATGGTTAGAAAGATCTGTCTAAAACATAACCAGAGAGTAAAAATAGAATTCTTATTACATTAAAAAGCATTTCTATGCTGAAATGTCCTATTCAATATGTGTGTTACTTCATTATCCCACTGACATTGCATTCTATATCTTTTTCTTTAAGCATGGACAATTCTGTGTCATTACTTTTAACTGTTTTAACTTCTCATACTTTTAACTATTTACTGAAAGGAAAATGGATGTTTTCCCTTTAATTTTATATGCCTGGTTGTGATATGGCTTTGGTAGAAAAAAAATCAGCAAAGAAACAAGACAGCAAACTAAGATTTCTCATTGCATGTGTTTGAGGGAACTCCCAAGGCAGGTAAGACTCCAGTTTGATATTATTGGGATGGGATTTGCAGGTTGCAACTCTTTTTAATAGAGAGAGCTCAAAGCACCCCATATAGATTTAAATAGCAGCCTCATTTGTTCTGCACAAACACACCTCTCTTACTACTGCGAGTCTGAGCCCCTGCTGTTCTCCAATTAAACTATGAACAAGCAAAAAGAATACAATATATTTGCATGTGAAACGTGGCAGAGTAACAAACAGAGCTTGCTTAACAAAAGCTCAATTTGGGAAGAACAATGTGTGTCTGTAGTGTACAGCAGAGACTGCTTTTTTCTTCTGGGTAGAGAAAACAAAGTGATGGGAGTTCTCTTTTCTTAATGAAGGAATTCTAGGCTGATTTGCCACCCACCTGGGACTCTGAATGGCATGGCAAGTTAAGGTAGAGAAATACTGCATGGGATAGAAGCAGCTTAAAGAACTGCTGCTGGGAAGGGCTAGTCAGAATTTATACAATATGGGTTATATCCTCAGCTTATTGCCTACTTAGTGAGAAACAAGAAATGGTATTTCATGTCTGTGTCCCAGTTCTAGCTGCTAAAGAAGTATTTCCTTTGTTTTCCAAGCTACTTTCGACTAAAAGTGCAAGAAGGTCTCAGTTACTGGTGGTTTACAGACAAGTTTCACTATTCTTAATACACACCTGCTTTCTTTCACAAGATTAACATTTTCCATCCACAGAATTTACCAATTTTACATCATTATCTGGGCTTTAGGAGATGCACAAAATAAACCAACCAAACCAACAAAATTAAAAAACAAACAAAAAACAAACAAAGAGAAATGATAAAACAAAACAAGCAAACGNTTGTTTTCCAAGCTACTTTCGACTAAAAGTGCAAGAAGGTCTCAGTTACTGGTGGTTTACAGACAAGTTTCACTATTCTTAATACACACCTGCTTTCTTTCACAAGATTAACATTTTCCATCCACAGAATTTACCAATTTTACATCATTATCTGGGCTTTAGGAGACGTACAAAATAAACCAACCAAACCAAACCAACAACATTAAAAAACCAACAACAAGCAAACAAAGAGCAATGATAAAACAAAACAAGCAAACGAAAAAACCCAAACCCACGACTGAAAAAAACAGGATATTTGCTTATAAAGGAACTTCAAAGTAGAACAGGATAGAAGCAAATAATTTAAGATTTAACTACCTTAATTTTTTGACAGCAGCAATAAGACCCTGAGAAAGAACTGTAAATTTGGGCTCATGGATCATCAGCTTTCACACCTTCTAGTAGCAAAACATTCAAAGAATTCCCATTTTAGACATATACACACTGACAGAAGACAGCAGAACTCAGTTCCCTGCTCTGGAACTAGTGTCCACATCATGGTTGAATTCCTGTTTCTTCACCAGAACAAACCCTGGAAACTAGAATGAGCTGGGTGTGGATCCTGGTCTTTCACCACCACAGCTCACTGGATGAAATACAGCAGTAAAAAACTCAAGGCAACAGAAACAACAATTCTAGATGCATCTCCTAAAAAGAACACTGATAAATAAGCTTAGTGCTTGGATGTGGCAGATCAGAAAAATTAACTACAGGTCATATATAAATATTTCTATTGGCTGTCATGGTTAGGGTTTGGCTTTGTCAGAAAAATTAGTTTTTTCTCCCAGCATCACAAACAAAGAAACATGCTGGATTTTCTTTCTTTTTTTTTTCTTTGAAACTTCTAACATTCAAAGCCTGAAATATTCTTACTAGAAAGTCTTAACACTTGTAAACTGTTTGCCTCCTTTATCTCACAGAGTAAGCTGTGTTTGTATTCATGGATCCCAGATGTATTTTTGTCATTTCCAGTGCCTTCTTGTTTATTGCCAAGACACAATGTTTTCATACTTTTCAGGAAATTATGAAACTGAAGAGCTCTCACATGCAGCTATTTACAGTTATTCGAGGGGGTGGGGTGGGAGAGGTGGGATAGAAGGCAGGAGAAAAGTGGGATTCACATAACATATTAAAAGAAGAAAAATAAATTCTTAAACTCTTATTAAAAAAAATAGATACTGCATATTTTTAGAACATCCAATAATTTTATAGCACTTGTCTCTGTGCACTATGGCCCCAGTAATAGCATTATTATTTATAATATTGCTGTTATCATAGCATAATACAGTAGTTTTAAGGAAGATAATAGACACAACATTTAATTACTAACACAATTCCACTCACAGCAAGGCCTGTGTTCTCTTCCTCCATGAACAAGCAGCTCCTCATCCTCCTTTCAAACAGCACAGCCCTTTACTGCAGGCTTCTAGGTGTTAGGGGCCACACATAAAGGCTTCATCAGGAAACTTGCCAAAGTATTGCAATGGGAGGTAAAAGGTAATTGCCTCCCGGGTGAATGCCTCCAGTATGGATCTAGGCTGCAAGGACTTGACAAGAGCTCCATCAGTTGCTTTAATGCTGCTCTGTTACTAATTTTAAGTGCAAACACTTGAGGAAAAGAGTTCCTAGTTCAGCTCTCTCTAGTAGCTCCTTATGTTTGAATGACTGACACCTGTTAATTAGGTAATTAGTTTACTTTGAATTATTNTCCAACAGCTCCACAAACCTTCAGAGCTGCCTCAGAACCGAAACTGAAGCCGAGATGTCTTTTTTTTTGGCTTTTTTTTTTTTTTAATATTTCTTTTCTGGTTTAGCTGAAAAGATAAAGAGCAAATGCACAGAAACATATGGTTGTAACCTTCTTGAAGATAGGCCTATGGGGGATTTCTCCAGGTCTGTGAAGTCAGCTCCAGAGTGATGTTCTCCATTTTCAGACACTCTCTTTCTCTGCTTAGCATTTTGAGTTTTCACAGACCTCTAATCTCCCTGGTTTTGATGGGAATCTGTCACTGATTTATTGAAGTATTTTAAGAAAAGAGAGTTCTACTGGTGCTTTCAGTTTGGCCAAAGTGGGACAACACAGCAGTTCTCAGAAGGAGAGACTCTCATTCTCTCTATTCTCATGAGATTTCCTACCATGGATTCCAGGTATCACAAAGTGCTTTTCTATAGCAGCAGTTTCAGCTGAGCTCACTCTAACCAGAGCTCAGCTGACCTGACTTTGATCTGGTAATTGCACAAAAATTTTTAACACTGCTTTGTGTCCTTAATAAAAGTATTAAAGGTAGGTTATACTAGTTTCTACATAAACTACACCTAAAAATCATAGCAAAGCTGAAAGCCTGGGCAAAGTGTGTCTGTCTGCACCCATCAACACAAACACATGCATGTCTGTGCATCACTTTCTTTACTTTTTGTTGCACTATCTTCAATTAAGTGAATAGCAAAGTGCTATTATTTCTCTAACTGTAAAAAGAGGAATAATTGTATTTCTCCATATCACAGCTCCGCTGAGATCCCTGATCTGTGCTAATCATCTGTGGGGGAATTAAAAAGGTGAAGTGTGCTGTGCACTCTCAGAATGAGCCAGCACTGGAAGTGCTCTGTATCAGCTTTTACACAAAGCTTAAATGATCATGAACATTCTGATTCTGTAAATACTAGTGAGGGAAAGAAAGTACAAATGACACAAACTCTTTTGGAAGGGAGAAAAGAAGCTTTGGGAGCTATCTAGCCACAGGAGTTTTCAGAGAATCGTGCAATAGGTAGCTAATTACATTCCTGGGAACCACCTCACTCCTTCTGCTTTCTTAAGTAATTCACTGTTCTAATTAGAGCCAACCACAGAGCCCTGGTAACAAAGGGGAGCCCATATGATGTATGACAGTTATTTAACTTGTCTTGGAATCAGACAGGCAACATTATGTCTCTGGATTCAGGTGACTGAAACAAGAAAACCATGATTAGAAATAGCTATATAAGAAGAAAGGCCTGTGTGTGGCAAGGGAAATGATGCTGCACTGCTCTCGTCACAGACACAGGTGACACCAAGTGTATGGATGTCTTAAAAATTCATTGCCAATTACACACACATCCCTCTAATTTGCACTTCAGAGTCTTACTGAGGACAAAAGGAGCTGTGAGCATGACTCACTGTGTGAAGCCCTATGGTGTTTTGTATGGTAAGTCTGAAGGAGAAGGATGAGCTTTTCTGCTTAGGCTCAAAATAGCAATGACCATGCACTTAACCTGACAAAAAAAAAAAAAAGAGAAAAAATGAATGATCTGCCTTTTAAAATCAATAAAGAACAATATCCAAAGTGCTTTATTTGCAGAGCTTTTAGTTCTATATGGACATATGGGATCATCATGTACAGCCAGCCTTCAGCATAGCATTTTCCTGCTGCACAGCTTACTGGGATGGCAGGCCTGGTAGCCTGTGTATCTGACATTTACAGGAGAGAGATGCTCTGGTGGTTTTTAAGTGGAGGTCAGGGAGTGACAAGCAATGAAGCAGAGGCAGTGTTAGAGCCTGGTGTACTAACAAGAGTAAGGGCTCACTTTCTTTATGTCAGATGAGTGGCCAAAGAACTGAAAATGCATCCAGAGGCTGATATGGCAGAAGGACATGGACTGGACATGGCAGTTATAAGAGAGGAGGCCAGAGGCAGAACACCACACAGGCATGATGCTTGCAAGGGATGCTCCATTACACAGCATGACTTCAGTCTGGAATTGCTCTGCTAGTGTCACACTCTGCACAGACAGCAGGTAAGGAGCCTGAAACCTTTGCTGAGGGGAAAAAAACAAACTGGAAGAAAAGACTTAATGTGTAAAATGTGATGTTTGTTCCACAGCAAGTTTGAAGTCTGATCAATATTTAGCACTGGCATTTAATGCAGAGCATGTGGGAGCATGGCACACAGCTGTGTTCAGCAGATCAGTGTTGATCAGCCATGGTCAGCTGCAGCAAGTGAAGTTTGTGAGGGGTTTTGTCCTGCTTGCTCACAGTGCACAAGCTCTCCCATAGTTACACTGCAATGAATAGGAGAGTTTTGACAGTTCCCACCCATTGTGAGTGAGCAAATCAGAATCTGGCTTCTAATCATCTAAAAACATAAATTTTGTGTTCTTTAGCCAATCAACAGATAGCAGTTTTTACAATGCTTTCCTGCTCCATATGCTCTCGCTGAATTTTTTTCCCAAAGCTTTCATTCTTTTTTCTTCTCTTGTCTTTGGTGGATGTTTCTCAAACTGCAGCTGTCAAAGTGGTTCATCAGAACCAGGCAGGAAACAATGAACAGCTTCACAGCCCAGGGAGCTCAGTGACAAACAGTGCTTTGCTGAAAGCCTTCCTCTTTTGCACAGCCTTCATGGCCAAAAAGGCTTTTGACCTCAGAAGCACTCTCAAAAGGAACATTTATCCAGAGAATGAATGCAGGGGAAAGTTGCTCTGAGCCACTCAGCAAGTGATCCATCACCTGGGACCATTTCACTCACATTTGTCTGGAAGGCACTGTGGAGATCCAGGAGGACTCTTCTGTAGCAGCTTCATGCCACCATTGATCAGAATCAATCAGTTCATTAATGAACACTTGGATTTTAGGGAACGTTTTCTTTTTACACTCAACTTCTTTTGCTTTAAGCTTCACTCCAGAAAATGAAGGGATAATTCTGAAAAGCCACTCAGAACTGGTCAAGCCAAGAACACCAAAATGAGTGGTGACATTTTCAGAAAGTCTTGAGCACAATGGGCTTCAGTTCTATCTCTCTAACATTTGCCACATTCTGGTTTTGAGTTGTTTTCTGTCACGTTGGATATATTTCTACTGGCCCTACAAAAGAAATGTGTGCCAAGGACTGTTTGCTGCTTCTGAGGCCAAAGGGCACACATGGATACCATCTACATCACATTGTGCTTAGTCCAAAGACTTCTTGGGACTTCAGGTGGTTTGAGGACATGGTTTAGGGCTCTGTTTTATGTATTTCTCACTTTAAGGCTCTGAAGCTAAGCAAGGACCATGTCCATCCCAGTGAGATGGATTTGAGGCACCAGTGCTGAAGTTCATGCTCTGCTGCTGCTTCATTTAGCAGCAGAGATATGGTTTGTCTCCCATGGGATGCTTATAGGCTGTGGTGTTTTTCCATTTTCATACTTCCAATTACAGTATTGCAGCCTCTGGTTTTTATCCCTGTCCTTTAAAAACATCAATATTCCCACAAGAATTCCATGTATGCTGTTCACACCAGCCAGTCTATGCTATTTGAACAGTCTCAGGCATTTTGACTCTGGAGGAATAATCTGAATATCTGTCTTGATTAAATTATTAATTAAAATTATCAATTTTGCTATTTTATAAAGTAAAGCACTGTTTCAAGAAAAAGGCTGATCAGCACTAACACACCAGCTTGGGATCCCCATCTCTTAACTAGAGTGAGAAAAAGAAATGCTAGGTTTTGGCATTAGAATAGTCCTGCCTCCTAGCTTTGAGTCTTACTGAATTCAGAGAAATAGCAGAAGCTGAATTTTTGGTTAGTAGGTAAACACATGCACACATACAGACAAAACCTGAAACAGGGACAGCAAAAGAAATACTAGATGACACAGTTAATGTCTGTGATCCCAGCTTTAGGAACAAAGGTAGTGTGTGTTTTACTGATATCAAAGGTTCCATTTCCTTCAGCTGCCTAGTAGTGTATTATTTAAAATATTCCCTTGGAAAGTTCTTTTTCAGGGCTTTTTTTTTTTAGCAAAGTGAATGTCAAGCACCATTGGAGAAACATATTACCTGACACTAATAGGGTTTTAAAAAGAAGCAGACAGTGTTACTAATATCCCTATTCTGGTCCCATAGATAAGGAACCTTCTTATTGCTTTGCTTTGTACTAAGTGAAATTTCTTCTCCTTCTTTCAGATAAACTGTCTGTGGTTACTGAAAGCACATCTGAGCTTCCAGTTTTACAATTTATTAATGGAGTGGGGTGCACTACACAATTTCCAGGATACAATTTATTTTTGTCTAATTTTTTAGCCAACAGCTATGACACCTGTTGTGTTCCTCACTGGCTCAGTCATCTCTGGATCAATAAATTGCTTCACCATAAAGCTGGAAACAACTAAGTAAATAATAATTTAATAATAATTTTCTAGCTCTAGGTTTTCCTTCTCACTTCCCCAAAGGTTAAAAAATGTCTAATGCTTCCTTTCTGGCCAAACACCTGTCAAATTCCTGGTTTAGTTAGAATTTAATTAGGAGCAGGAACTAATACCTTCCTAATTAAGTGAACATCTTCTTTTCCCAATTCCTCTGCTGCTGCTTCTCCTACAAAGATAACTCACCAAATAGGATTGCTGTGCAACCATGAAATTCCCTCAAATAAGACTATGAAGATAACAAACAGTTGAAGACTTAAAAATATAATATATTCATATTTATTCACATACTCTTAATTAATCATTAAAATTTTGTTGGAACTGGATATCTCAAAAAAACCCAACTGAAACAGGACATTTTCAACGTGTCTGATAACATAGCTGCTATCTAGGTATATCTGCAGATTGTATAGGAATTGTTTGAATGAAAGCAGGGATGGATCTCCTTGGCTTTTAAAGTGGACTGCCTTTTGTTCATCTAAGATTGCTCTGCTGATATAAATGATTTCCACACCCTAATGAAAAAAGCAAACAAAAAACAACCAGAAAAAGGATGCACTTTTGCATTTAGGATTAAACTCAGTATCAGAGGGAATTCAATGTATCAGCAATTGTGCATGGTAATGAGATCATGATCCTAAAAATCATGTTCTCCTCTGACACTCACCAGAGTACTGATGTGGCTGAGAAATCTCTGAATCTGGGTTTGGGTCTTTAATGGGCAGGGCTCCCAGCTGGAGGTTTGGTGTCTGCCAGAGCTGCAAAAGGAGGAAAAGGATGACTTTATCATGTGGGAAGACTCAAGACAAAATAATTATAAGATTTGTTGATATCCTTCTCTTAAATTCTAAAGCAAGCATCTGTCATGGGCAAGTACTGGAGACAGGACCCTGAGCCCAGCCCAGATGCAGAACTGACCCAATTTAAAGTATCCAGACTTAGGCTGCACTCTCTGCTTTAGATAAGGCTGTATGATCATAGAGCACTTCATTTATTTTAGCCTGGGGAAAATCTACATTATGACCACACATATTTAAATATAGTACTTTTCCTCCAGCTTTCAAAGCAGCAAATCTTAGGATTTTATTAATATGCTGAGAAATGGATTTGCATTATATTCCATAAAGTGATCTTAATCTCTGCTAGGGTGAAAGTAATTTAAAAGCTACTGCTTTATAAAATAGTTTTACAGACTTATTAAAGTAATTAAGTATCTATAAGAGAGAGAGAGAGAGAATCCCTCTTAAAGTCTGAAGCACTTATAGAAGTATTTCTTAACCAGAATAGTGTTTAAAATCAATTAGATGCTTTTATAATGATCTCTTTGCTAAAATACATGATTTGTGGCATTGCTGTAAAAGCAATTAATAGTAGCCTTTTAACACAGACTACACACAGTCTGCATGCTGTATGTGTGAATGTGTGAAACACACCACACCTTTCTGAAGCATTTGAAAATCATTTAATTGCTGCCATAAATCATTGAAATGAATCTTAGCCGGAGTAATTACTTTTGATTGGTTCAGTGTGCTGTTTTACTTAACACATTGTGTTTTTCTAATTGGCCAAGATTTTAATAACAAATTACAAATGGTTGTGGGGGAGGATGGGTAGTACAACTAGCAGTTTTAATATATGTGGTGTCCTGAACTCAGTTAATTAATCCAAACAGCAGTGTTTGAAATGGCATCTGGTTGATGCAACTGGAAGTGCTTTTATAATCCTAAAATGCTCTTTAACTAATCTGCTCAGGCTTCTTAAATATGTATTTTTAATTACTGTTGTTATTTAAAATAAAACACACTTGTTTCAAGAAGTCTGTGGTGACTGGTATCTTCTCCTTAAACTTAAAAATTCAATTTTGAATTCTTCCTCTTTGAAGAATTTTGGGGTATTGGTGTCATTTAACTTTCTGTCTTAAGTGAAAAAGAAAGCTTATGGCTACAGTTTTCTTGAAGCAGAACTTGCTATGACTCAAAGGACCAGGCTGGATAGGGATGCTGTTCTACTCTAGTCCATTTCTATTACTTTTTCAGATACTTTCTTCTCAAATACCTCCAATTATACTATCAATCACTATCTGATGCAAGTAGAGAATCAACTGGTGTGTGCAGAAGAGAAAGGAATTGGGACTGTGATTCTGGAAACTGGTATATTTTAAGAGTTCTAGTTTAGCTGTTCCAGGTGGATGCTTTTCTATGGAGTAATTCCCCTACTTTATGGAAAGCATAGCATTTATCTTAGCATGAAAAAATGGGAGTTACAGCATGGGGAAAGCTGGCTGTGCTAATAATATCTGTGCTAATAATATTGCCACTTAGAATCCTCAACTAAGACTATTCTGCAAGAAAGAGATACCAATTCCATTAATTCGGGCTCATTGTATAAATGGAGCCTTTGCACACTGGAGAATTGGGTCTCTGACCTCCATATAATCACAGCTAATGGAGAAAACAGGGAATTTATGTCCCCTGCAAGTTCCATTTGCATCTTTTAGATGCAGTCAGATTTGGTTTCTGCAGCAAGAGCATGGCAATGTCTTTTTGAAGATCCCTCCCAAATATCAAATGCCACTGCCCCATGAAGCAGGTTTTCTTACTAGTTCTAGAGATTGCATTTTTCTCAGGAATTAGGACTGTGGGAAGACAGGGTTTTGTTGCCTCCTATGCATTGAACAGGAGCATCTAAAGTAGTATCATTTGTGGCTCTAAGACTTAAGTTCTCATTATTTCTGTTAGGTAGATGTAAAATAGTGCCTGTAATTGAAACAAACTCAAGAAAACTTTAAGCTACACGTCTCAGGACCTGCTGGCTCTCCAGCTGGGACAGGGCAGACCTCAGCTCATATTGGCAAAGCCATCAAAGAAACAGAGGCCATAATCAGGATGCAAGCAGCAGCCCCAGCATAGGTATGTCCTGAAACAGTACAACATAGCTGGAAATGCTCTTTATTACTTTGTTTTTTAAATATATGAGTTCTTTTTTAAAAAGAAATAAATGAAAAAGAACAGTGTTCAAACTGCATAAAATTAATTAAAAATAAATCACTTAGGACTTTAGTGGTATAGACACAGATTATTGTTGAGGCTGGAGCAGACCTTTGAGATCATCAATTCCAGCTGGCTCATCTTCAGCTGGTTGTCACCTAGTATTCCCAACTCCCTCTCAACTGGGCCACTCTCCAGCCATCCAGTCACTGTCCCCCAGTCCGGCCAAAGTGCAGGCCCCGGCCCTTGGCTGTGTTCAACTTCACCCCATTGGCCTCATCCCATTGACCCAGCCTGGCCAGGTCCCTCTGCAGCATCTCCTGCCCTCCAGGAGATCAACAGTCTGCCCCAACTGAGTGTCATCTGCAAATTGACTAAGTGTAGACTCGATCCCTTCATCCAGGTCACCAATAAAGGTGTTGATCAGAACCGGGCCCAGCACTGAACCCTGAGCGACACCACCGGTCACCGGACGCCTGCCTAGGCCAAGTTCTTCCAGCTTCTCCAGGAGGATGCTGTGGGGACTGTGCCAAAGGCTTTGCTGAGGTCTAGGCAGACACATCCACAGCTTCCCCTCTTCTCTGGCCAGTCACCCAGTCATAGAGTGAGATCAGATTTGTTAGGCAAGACCTTCCCTTCCTAAACCCATGTTGACTGGGCCTGAACCCCTGGTTGTCTTGTACGTGCTGCTCACTGGCACTCAGGGTGATCTGTTCCACAACCTTGCCTCAAAATATTTTCTTTTGTTGATCCTTTTTGCCACAGATCCCTTCCCCAGTGCAGTCTTACCTGCCCTGAAGCTGGTCAGCACAGAAAAAATATAATAATAAATAATAAAAATAATACATATAAAAATAGAATATGTTGAGTGGAACTTCAAAAAATATCTAGGGAAATATGAATAGGTAAGTACTAAAATATGTTTTCAATTGGTTCCTATGTTCCCGTTGTCTTAAATTATACTTCAGAAGTTTGCTCTAAGAATAGATAAAATCAAGACATCACATACCCACTATCCCAGTGGGTATCACCATAAATGTCACATAGTAGTGGGTACCATAAACACCCTATCTAGTGTGGGATCTTGCTCTTAGGTGAACCTCTTCACACCTTGTTGGATTACAGGTTGTTTTTTTAATGAGAGTAGAAACATCTGGTACTTGAAATTCTGTCTCTACTTATGTAATTCTGATGGCCCTACCTGCCTAGTCATAAGGCAAAAAGGAGTGTCCATGAGGAGCCCTGGGCGGAGAGATATCCTCCCAGTTCATGTCATGATGTCTATTTTTAGATGCTAATGATTACGACAGAGTTTCAGAGTAAGTTCTTCTCTCTCCACCCACAATTCTCCCAGGGCCTGGTTATTTGTAAGCTTCTCAGAAAAGGCTGTGATCTCATACAACAGGGCTCTCCAGAACAGGGACTTCAGTTTGAGTGGAAGACTTGGCTCAGGCTTTTCTGTTTTTTCTTAATTTACAGTCAGCTGGTTAGTATTGCTAAACAAGGTTTGTGTGTTTGTTTTGCTCCTGTTCTGTTGCTCTGTACTGTATTATAGTTTGTTGTAATAGTAATAATTAAAAAAATAGTAATAAAAAAGTATCAACTAAAATAAACAATGTAAATGGTACATTCAAACTATCCATCTAAAAAAAGTATTTTCTGAGTAGAAATACTTTGTGTGAAACTGATCACTTCAAGATATGAAACAGATTCTAAGATGTTCTTGCATTAAAACATAGGACTGCAAGTACTTTGTAGACTTAACAAATTACTGTTATATACAGATATCAGTTCTTCTACCTCAAAACACTGCACACAGGTTTAGGGAAGAAATTAAAAATAACACTGAATTGAAACAGCCCAGGGAATTTAGGTAGGCAGAACATAATTACCCAAGTTGGAATTTGGCCAAGACACTGGGGCTAACACTCTTTTCCTTTTGAAAAGTGCCAGGAGATCTTTAATGAGAACAAGTACCCAGGGATCTCTAATGAGAAGAAGGTCAGGACCTTCATTTGATATCTCAGCTGAAACACAGCAATCTCAGCAGCACCATGCTACCCAACACACGGCTGGGGCACAGGTTCAGATCTGACTCAGGAAGAAGAGTGACACCAATAGCATCACTACCACCTTCTAATTTCATACCTTTCTCTCCATGGGTTTCTCCTGCTCCACAGCTTAGCAAAGCACTGTTTGTGAGGAAGAGCAGAACATAGGAAGACCAGTATTTCTTTTTAAATGTATTTGGCTCAGACATCATTGTCCCATTTGGTAATTTCTGCTGGGTAAATCTGTCAATGGGAGCTGGCTGACTGTGAATGGTGAGCTAGCCAAGGACACTAAAGTGGAGTCTACTCTTGACATGAGAGAACATAATTATGATCAGAAACAAAAGCAGAAAGTGTACCATTCTAGTATTTTTAACCACTTGCATTTGTTAGTAAAAGACCTTTGAATCGTTTTGCAATGACAGTTTTAGATTGTCAGAAGAGTCTTTTCTATTTAGCGAAACACTTTAATGTCTATTTTGCCAGTCCAAATACTGACTTTCTCTACAATTCTTTGGGTTATCAAGTTGAGAATTTGGCTATTTTTGTTACCATTTCAATGGCTCAGGTATGACATATTAGTCTGTTTACATATTGTGATATATCACTTCCAAAACAGCCACAAGAAATCAAAGGAAAAGAAAAAGTACAAATAATTTTCAAATGTTACTGAATTAAAACCCCACGTGTTAATAAATAGTCCAGTTTTCAGAGGCACTGAGCACACTCAGATTCTATTTATTTCAGTTTATTCCTATTGATGGCACATGATCACATGCTAAAAATGTGCTTGGCAGGATTAGGCCCAAAGCTGAAACAAACTAATTTAAAGACACTTCAATAGTATTTGAAAGGGCAGCAAATATAATCACAGGCACTTGCTCTCTTATTTATATTCCATTTATTCCTACTAGGTCAACAATGAACACAGCTGGTCCCAGATGGTCCATGGCTTGCACAGCCAGAGAACACTGTCCTAGTTTGGTAGATCAAGATACACAAAACTCCAGTTTTACAGGTAACAAAGTGTGTCCTTACCCTCAAAACACTACACATACCACCACCAGAAAAGTTTAACTGAGCTTATTAAACTCTCCTTTTCTGCTTATCATCTACAATGATGTGCAGGGGGAAGGGGACAATGTCACCAGGTTCCCATGTGGCAAGCCCTGGGAGGACACAGCAGTGTGGGAGCAATGGGGGACAAGATGCAATAGCCTATTGCTGAGAAAGAGAGGACAAAGCTAACACCTCAAAGACTTCTGAAAGATATAGTTGTGCATTTTACAAAGGGTTAAAGGACAGAGTCTGTATTTCATGAGCATTGCCTCACCCATTCTTTGTTAAGATACCAAGTAAGCCTCGATATGATAAAAAAGCAAATGAAGAGGTCTTTGCTTGGCAGTGGGTCAAGAACAGCTGTGAAAATAAATGATGACTAGAGAAAGAGAGAGAAAATATATGAGGTACCAGTACACCTTACCATACTTTTAAATTTATGCTGCAGATGGTGAAATGTTTTCAAATCTCAGCACTCTGAAATAACTAACCTGGCAGGTGCACACCTGATGGACTTCTAAGAGGAGAGAACCAACCATTATTATCATAGATGACCCAGTTGTTAAAGCTGAAGAACTGCACAGCCATTCAATTCTTAGTGGTTTGGGTTTTGGTTTGGGTTTTTTTTTAGCTGCATGTCAAATCTACATATCAAACCACAGGCAGAGATTAAAGCCTGCCTAAGAATTTAAAGTCACGTACAAATTCTTGTCCATGTTCACACACATTGCATGTGAATAAACATTTGTGAGTATCTGGAGTTCATGGGAAATGAGAACATTCCAAGAATTTTCTATATTTTGGTTTGTTTGTTTTATTTCACTCTTTTTGGTGTATTATTCTCACAAGTACTCATAAAAGGAAGGAGACTCTACCTCCAGTTACAAAAAAAAATATAAATTCCCTCATCCAATGTGATTCTTTTCAACATCTGCCTCTTTTCTTTCATAGAAAGCATGCATGAATAATCAGACCACAGTGCTGCTGTTAATTGTAAAAATCATTAGTAAACTTCCAGGTGCTGTTTACTATATAACCATTGTAATTTTCTATCCTAAAATCAGCATCTCCCCACCACCATTGTCTGCCCTGGGGCATGGGGATTGTGCAGCTTTTACACTGTCAAAGGCAGTTGCAACCCCATTTGCTAGAAATGAAAGAAATGGATCCACACCTGCAGTGTTTGAGGCAATAATTCCTAATATTAGCCAGACCTCATGAGGAGAGGGCTTTTTTGCCAATCCTTTATGATTCAACAATTTACAATCCATTTGAAATCATTTAAATATTCTTTTATTTTGTTACTCCTACCCCATGTTTATTTTTCCCTCCATTTCTCCCTNAGTCCAAATACTGACTTTCTCTACAATTCTTTGGGTTATCAAGTTGAGAATTTGGCTATTTTTGTTACCATTTCAATGGCTCAGGTATGACATATTAGTCTGTTTACATATTGTGATATATCACTTCCAAAACAGCCACAAGAAATCAAAGGAAAAGAAAAAGTACAAATAATTTTCAAATGTTACTGAATTAAAACCCCACGTGTTAATAAATAGTCCAGTTTTCAGAGGCACTGAGCACACTCAGATTCTATTTATTTCAGTTTATTCCTATTGATGGCACATGATCACATGCTAAAAATGTGCTTGGCAGGATTAGGCCCAAAGCTGAAACAAACTAATTTAAAGACACTTCAATAGTATTTGAAAGGGCAGCAAATATAATCACAGGCACTTGCTCTCTTATTTATATTCCATTTATTCCTACTAGGTCAACAATGAACACAGCTGGTCCCAGATGGTCCATGGCTTGCACAGCCAGAGAACACTGTCCTAGTTTGGTAGATCAAGATACACAAAACTCCAGTTTTACAGGTAACAAAGTGTGTCCTTACCCTCAAAACACTACACATACCACCACCAGAAAAGTTTAACTGAGCTTATTAAACTCTCCTTTTCTGCTTATCATCTACAATGATGTGCAGGGGGAAGGGGACAATGTCACCAGGTTCCCATGTGGCAAGCCCTGGGAGGACACAGCAGTGTGGGAGCAATGGGGGACAAGATGCAATAGCCTATTGCTGAGAAAGAGAGGACAAAGCTAACACCTCAAAGACTTCTGAAAGATATAGTTGTGCATTTTACAAAGGGTTAAAGGACAGAGTCTGTATTTCATGAGCATTGCCTCACCCATTCTTTGTTAAGATACCAAGTAAGCCTCGATATGATAAAAAAGCAAATGAAGAGGTCTTTGCTTGGCAGTGGGTCAAGAACAGCTGTGAAAATAAATGATGACTAGAGAAAGAGAGAGAAAATATATGAGGTACCAGTACACCTTACCATACTTTTAAATTTATGCTGCAGATGGTGAAATGTTTTCAAATCTCAGCACTCTGAAATAACTAACCTGGCAGGTGCACACCTGATGGACTTCTAAGAGGAGAGAACCAACCATTATTATCATAGATGACCCAGTTGTTAAAGCTGAAGAACTGCACAGCCATTCAATTCTTAGTAAAAAAAAATATAAATTCCCTCATCCAATGTGATTCTTTTCAACATCTGCCTCTTTTCTTTCATAGAAAGCATGCATGAATAATCAGACCACAGTGCTGCTGTTAATTGTAAAAATCATTAGTAAACTTCCAGGTGCTGTTTACTATATAACCATTGTAATTTTCTATCCTAAAATCAGCATCTCCCCACCACCATTGTCTGCCCTGGGGCATGGGGATTGTGCAGCTTTTACACTGTCAAAGGCAGTTGCAACCCCATTTGCTAGAAATGAAAGAAATGGATCCACACCTGCAGTGTTTGAGGCAATAATTCCTAATATTAGCCAGACCTCATGAGGAGAGGGCTTTTTTGCCAATCCTTTATGATTCAACAATTTACAATCCATTTGAAATCATTTAAATATTCTTTTATTTTGTTACTCCTACCCCATGTTTATTTTTCCCTCCATTTCTCCCTCCTCCTGAAACCAACCTATGAATAAGAGTTATGCACTATACTGTACCATACCTATGCAGCTAAAGAAACTGAAGAATTAAAAAACATCTCTTATTTTAGAGTATGAATTATTAGACCTGTCCAAGAAAAAAAATGGAGTGATATTCTACAGTACAGTATAACTAAGTACAGATTAAATCCAAATCTCCCTTGGAAAGAACAACTGGTTTCTACCCCCCAAAAAAAGTTATGTCAAAGTCAGAACTGAATCTCTGGGCCAGAACAAACTGTATTTTCTATGCCAAACTACAGCTAGAAAGACCTCAGCTGGTTCAAATCAGAATATTTTCCCTGACTTCAAGAGGGCTGCACCTGTTTGCACCTACCTGGGCTCTGCCTTTCTGTATTTTCAGCTCTAACACACCAAATTTCTACAAGTCTCTGGCCCTCTCAAGAATACTTTGGAATGGATTGATTTATCTGTGTGTCTGAAATGCCTCCTGAATTCTCATCTTCAGTTTCCTCAAGAAACTCTGCTCAGAACAATTCATTCAAANTGAATTAAAACCCCACGTGTTAATAAATAGTCCAGTTTTCAGAGGCACTGAGCACACTCAGATTCTATTTATTTCAGTTTATTCCTATTGATGGCACATGATCACATGCTAAAAATGTGCTTGGCAGGATTAGGCCCAAAGCTGAAACAAACTAATTTAAAGACACTTCAATAGTATTTGAAAGGGCAGCAAATATAATCACAGGCACTTGCTCTCTTATTTATATTCCATTTATTCCTACTAGGTCAACAATGAACACAGCTGGTCCCAGATGGTCCATGGCTTGCACAGCCAGAGAACACTGTCCTAGTTTGGTAGATCAAGATACACAAAACTCCAGTTTTACAGGTAACAAAGTGTGTCCTTACCCTCAAAACACTACACATACCACCACCAGAAAAGTTTAACTGAGCTTATTAAACTCTCCTTTTCTGCTTATCATCTACAATGATGTGCAGGGGGAAGGGGACAATGTCACCAGGTTCCCATGTGGCAAGCCCTGGGAGGACACAGCAGTGTGGGAGCAATGGGGGACAAGATGCAATAGCCTATTGCTGAGAAAGAGAGGACAAAGCTAACACCTCAAAGACTTCTGAAAGATATAGTTGTGCATTTTACAAAGGGTTAAAGGACAGAGTCTGTATTTCATGAGCATTGCCTCACCCATTCTTTGTTAAGATACCAAGTAAGCCTCGATATGATAAAAAAGCAAATGAAGAGGTCTTTGCTTGGCAGTGGGTCAAGAACAGCTGTGAAAATAAATGATGACTAGAGAAAGAGAGAGAAAATATATGAGGTACCAGTACACCTTACCATACTTTTAAATTTATGCTGCAGATGGTGAAATGTTTTCAAATCTCAGCACTCTGAAATAACTAACCTGGCAGGTGCACACCTGATGGACTTCTAAGAGGAGAGAACCAACCATTATTATCATAGATGACCCAGTTGTTAAAGCTGAAGAACTGCACAGCCATTCAATTCTTAGTGGTTTGGGTTTTGGTTTGGGTTTTTTTTTAGCTGCATGTCAAATCTACATATCAAACCACAGGCAGAGATTAAAGCCTGCCTAAGAATTTAAAGTCACGTACAAATTCTTGTCCATGTTCACACACATTGCATGTGAATAAACATTTGTGAGTATCTGGAGTTCATGGGAAATGAGAACATTCCAAGAATTTTCTATATTTTGGTTTGTTTGTTTTATTTCACTCTTTTTGGTGTATTATTCTCACAAGTACTCATAAAAGGAAGGAGACTCTACCTCCAGTTACAAAAAAAAATATAAATTCCCTCATCCAATGTGATTCTTTTCAACATCTGCCTCTTTTCTTTCATAGAAAGCATGCATGAATAATCAGACCACAGTGCTGCTGTTAATTGTAAAAATCATTAGTAAACTTCCAGGTGCTGTTTACTATATAACCATTGTAATTTTCTATCCTAAAATCAGCATCTCCCCACCACCATTGTCTGCCCTGGGGCATGGGGATTGTGCAGCTTTTACACTGTCAAAGGCAGTTGCAACCCCATTTGCTAGAAATGAAAGAAATGGATCCACACCTGCAGTGTTTGAGGCAATAATTCCTAATATTAGCCAGACCTCATGAGGAGAGGGCTTTTTTGCCAATCCTTTATGATTCAACAATTTACAATCCATTTGAAATCATTTAAATATTCTTTTATTTTGTTACTCCTACCCCATGTTTATTTTTCCCTCCATTTCTCCCTCCTCCTGAAACCAACCTATGAATAAGAGTTATGCACTATACTGTACCATACCTATGCAGCTAAAGAAACTGAAGAATTAAAAAACATCTCTTATTTTAGAGTATGAATTATTAGACCTGTCCAAGAAAAAAAATGGAGTGATATTCTACAGTACAGTATAACTAAGTACAGATTAAATCCAAATCTCCCTTGGAAAGAACAACTGGTTTCTACCCCCCAAAAAAAGTTATGTCAAAGTCAGAACTGAATCTCTGGGCCAGAACAAACTGTATTTTCTATGCCAAACTACAGCTAGAAAGACCTCAGCTGGTTCAAATCAGAATATTTTCCCTGACTTCAAGAGGGCTGCACCTGTTTGCACCTACCTGGGCTCTGCCTTTCTGTATTTTCAGCTCTAACACACCAAATTTCTACAAGTCTCTGGCCCTCTCAAGAATACTTTGGAATGGATTGATTTATCTGTGTGTCTGAAATGCCTCCTGAATTCTCATCTTCAGTTTCCTCAAGAAACTCTGCTCAGAACAATTCATTCAAAAAGAATTCAAACCATCTCAATCACAATGTGGTTTATGAGAAACTTTAAACGGTGCTGGCTGCCAATCCAGAATTTGCTGGAGACTTGATAGAGTGGATTTCATCTTCAGCATCATATACATAGCTTTACTGGGCTAAAATTAATGCTAGAACAACCATCACAGTTATTTTTGATGTAGCATACTCCTAGCAGGGTTAGCTCCAAGTTCCTAAATACAAATTTATGACTTGTAGCACAGACAAAAGGAGAAGAGCCACCTGAATACACTTAATTAGCTGTGGCAGAAAAATACTGTGACTTAAAAAACATCTTCTTGTATGAGCTGGCTTGGAAGCCAGTGAAACTGCTGGAAAAAAAACAAAGATCACAGCACTGTAACTCCAGGAAGACAGTGGGAGCCCTGATTTTTGTACTGCTGAGTCCCCCAAAACCTTTTGGGGTCCCTGAGAAAGCTGAATGCAACTCATCTGAAAAGTTCTCCAGCAACAGTAAGAGGGGAGAAGGGAATAAAGGGAAAGGATGTGTTGTTGGGGCTTCAATCAGCATAGCATGCTTTTAAAACAGCACTGCTCAGCAAAGCACTGAACTATTTATTTAATGGCTAATGCTCGATTAAGATCAAGTCACTGGCACATAAATCCTGCTGGACTCAAAAACTGACACACTCTGAAGTGCTTTATTGAACTGGGGCCCAAGCAATGCTGACTCAATTAAGAAGCAATTTCAGAAACTCTAAAATATATCAATGTGTTTGTAACAGATTTCATTGTCTTCCATAACAAAGGAGGTTCTGCGTTTTCATCGAAGAAACAATGAATTGTTTGGCAACATTTTCACCATGAATAGACATTTTCTAAGACATTTGGTCTTGCCTTTCAAGAATTCACCCATATAAACTTCTCATAACAAGCAGAAATAATCGTATAAATATGGTCTTTGAAAGTACACTTTAATTTCTTAGAAATATTGTGTCCATAATACGCTACGTGAAGGATATGACTAAAATGCACAAGAGCTAGCACTGGGGAACAGTCACCACATCAACCAGGGCAGCATTTCCACACTTCTCAGTGTTGACCTACTCCTACTTCAGGAATTATACTTGTAACTTGAAGCCTTCACAGAACACTTTGGAAATTCTAACGAAGAGTCAGAGTTGATTTAGTGTTGATGAAGAGATCTACATCTTCAATCATCTGAAGGCAAAGACCAAGTATCAGCATTTGTCCTACCTTTTATTAATTGATAAAATGCCTTGAAACATAGACTGAATTCACTTAGGAAACCCTAAGACCCCTGTGCATCTGTGAAGGCTTTAATCTGGCTTCTCAAATGGTTGTTATTCTGATTATAAATACTTTGAAGTAAATGAAAAAAACTGTAATAGACAAAAATAGGTTTGATTCAGGCCAACTGTGTCTTCAGACAATCTTTTTTTCTTTCTTTTTGGAACAGACTGGCTATTGTGCTCTCACCTTTAATATTGTCTGTCTGTCTTTCGAATCACTGGAAATTTATTTGAAAACTGCTCCATAAATAATTTGGTATTTACAATAAGTAATATACAATATAATTCCCCTCCTTGGCTTCCACATAGCATTGTTCCAGATACTCTACTGGAAGTTTTTAGTGGGTTTAATTTTCATAACTCTATGAAGTTTGTTCCAAGATTTCCAGGTGTGTCTGATCACTGAGTTATTTGTCTTTAAATCTTTCCGGGTGAATTCTTGGTAGGTGCCAACCTTGCATGTGTCTGTTAATTGATGCTCTGTTTTCACCCATGGCAATTGCACTTCATCAGCCTGCCAGACTCTGAAAGCTTGAGCCAAATTAAAAGCCCACTGCTAAAGCTTTACATTTGGTAATTTTAAACCTCCATATTTAAGGTTGGCAAAATGTTTTGTACTTCCATCTTCAGCCTATGCTTTGAAGAAAGAAAATAGATATGGCCTTAGTCACTTGGATATAATGTGTGCCAAAGCAGTCTTGGAAATGCAGCTCATTTGTGGGGCTGAGATGATTTGAAATGTGAACTTGAACAGATCCTGGTGTCTGAGATCTTTTTAATATTCCGATTTATGTTTACAAGTCCTACAACTGTAAAAGTTTCTTTCTGAAAGTTATTTTCCTATCTTCAAGGCATTAACAGGAGCTGAAGGGGTCATATACTATGCTTGAAAGAGTTTTGATTTCAGACCACTTTATGTGGTAGCTTGATACCTGAGTGAAATCAAATTCCACTTTCAGATAGCCCAAATGTATGCAAATGTATGGCCACATCTGCTCCACCCAGAAAAGCTAGCTGCCTTCAGGAGACACTCTTTTGGTTTAGGCCTCTTTTGCTATATCGAATTCTGTAGATTTCTCTATCATTATGGAGTTACTTTATCTGAAAGATGGCACAAGTTTACCTAAATATGCACAGAACAATATGTCAGAGTTACTGAAATGCAGTGACTTTGGCACCCATGGGGACCCATCCCATCCAGGATCCCCCCTGTCCCCACAGATGCAAGAAATTCAATAAGGTCATATGAGAGCTGAGGACTCAGCCAGAAAATATACTAGCCAGCCACCCATTTACCCTCAACCAGCCCCTTTTAACCTTTCTATCTTCTATTTTCCCATGATTGTTGGTTTCCAATCCACTTTAATCCTTCCCTTTCCCCAATTTTGGCTGTTCACTTGTTTTTCTCTTAAAGTCTTCCCTTGACTGCTTTTGGTTGCTGTCCTAAACAAGGCAGTGGGGAGATGAATCTTCACTTTCCCAGGCTGAGTGTTCTTAGGAGGCACCACTCCAGCCTTAAGGGCACTGCAGATCTGTCCCCTCTGACACAAAGGAAAGTCTTGGCTGCCTTGGTAATGAACATTCATCTCTGTCCTGTCTTTCAGGAGGAATTCTCTCACATGTCTAGCCCAAATGAAATTACAGAAAGGCAGAAGGAGGAAGGCCTCATTCATCATTGGAAGGCACTGGCAAAAGCAAGGAGGAGCAGTGAGTCAAAGGGCAGGTAAAAAGCATAGAAACTGATTTGGGGAACATTTTCCATGTTGCAGATTTAAGACCAAGCAATCCAGGCTCTTATTTTTGTGAGATAAAATATAAGACTGGAGCTCTAGTGTATTATTTGCCTTTTTTTTTTTTCTGCAAAGTTTATTTTAGCCTTCTTTTACCAGAGGATGAACCAAGACAATATACAACANGGTATATTCTAATCACTTTTGTTTACCTCATATTCCTTTCCTAATTAACTGACAACCTATTAGCATACATTTTTATTTTTATCCCAAGAGTATTAATTATACATAATTTATATCAAAAGCACTTATTCCTTATCAGTTTGCTAAATAAAACATTTACCTGTTTATAGCTACTTGAGGTTAACACTTTTATACAAAAAACTCACCTGAGACTTCCAATCAAATTATCAGATTTTTAATTTTCTATTACATAATGATACTGTATTAGTCATTGTAGTATTTTATTCCACTCTAGGCTAAACAATCATTTAGTGGAGCAGAGTGTTGGCAGCATTAATTAACCAATGATACATGCTCAGCTGAACAATAAGCTGCAAATAATATAAAAGGAAGATGGGATAATGTATAGACCTTCTGTGTTAATTGCATGCTGGAGAGCAGTACCAAACCTTGCCCTCAACCATAGTGTAGCTCAGTGAGAGCTGTGCATCTGAAGATGGGCTCTGGCCAAGGAAGGACTGAACATTGTCACTCTTGAGCTGCAAAATTCATTACACAGATTTTTACCTTTGCCCAGTAAGACTCAGACATTTTGGAATCCAAGCATAAGAGGAACCAGGTGGAAAAAGAGGCTACTCCACCACTTCAAGAAAAGAAGTTGACTATGATATTGTGGCAATTAGCTTTGTGTAATGGCACCAGAAAAAAATAGAAAGGAAAATAAAAATAAAAGAAAAAGAAAAAGAGAAAAAAAAGAAAAATAAGAAAATCAGATGGTCCATGAGCCATCTGTAAGAAAGGCTGATAGTTTTAGCTGAAGACACTGTGTTCTTATTGGACTGGTGTCAGTTTATCTCAAGCCCTATCATGCCTTGGTTTTCTTGTTTGCCTCTTTTTTTATGCCTCTCACCCCTCATCCTTCTATTTTCTTCTGAGTATTTGAGGGTTTTTATAATCCTTCTGTGGCCTTCTGAGCTACTTCCATGTCATTCACCTTCCATCATTATTTTTGTAAAGTATTTTATCCATTTTATTTTTACTTTCTATTCACTCCCCACTCCTGTGGCACATTGATTTTTCCCCCTCAGTCATCAATATGTTTCTCACTGCATCTCCTGGCTCTTTCTCCTCTTCTCTTTGTTTCTGGTCCCCTTTCATATCCCTGGTCATATACTCCCCTCTCCCTCACCACAGTTCTCTATTTACTTAGCTCTTACTTCATTTACTATTCATTATTCCCCTGTTCTTTGCTGAACCATTGTGCCTTCAAGCTCTGGCTATGGAGCAGGCTCCATTGTCCCAGGCACTATAGAAACACAAAGAAAATCATGTGTCTCTGACCCAAGCAGCCAGATACAAGAGAAGAAACTAGGGGAGATGATTGCTACATCAAAAGAAAACCTTCTCCTTTCACCCCTGCATATAGATTGTTCAATTTACTTTAGAAGGGGGAGAATAAGGACAGTGCTGTCAAACAAAAGTAATCAGGGTTGGAAGCACATAAGGGTTTGGGTTTTTTTGGTGGGAGGGAGAGTAAGAGAACAATACAGAAGAAAAGCTGAAAAAATGTATAAATTTTCATGGTGGGAGATCTTTAAGGGCAAGAAGCACATAGAAGGACACTGAAAAGGCAATACCACGTGCATGGCACAGTGAAAATGACAAATACTGTGTTTCTGTGATGACCTGAAAGAAGAAATTCCACACCTCAGGTCTTACTGCAGATGGAGATATTTGCAGTACATCAAAAACCTGCATTGGTGCTTATTAGCCTGGTCCCATTCACTTAACAGAGCCATAAGATATAGCAATGATTTGCTTCCCATTTTGACTGTTCCCTAATGTTCTGTGTAGTAAACCAAATATTTGTGTTCCAGAATCAAAGCCAAATTTCAGAAAACATGCTGCAAATTCAACAGTCTTTCAAAATTACAGCACAGCATTAATTAATTCAGTCTATTTCTAATGTCGGGATGTGCTATTCAGTGGAGTATTGAAATACCTTATGATATTCTGGGTGTTCTGATTGCATTTTATGGCTGAAATCACTTTATTGTTCTTAATATTTAGATCAGCTTCACTTAAAATCCCTGAAGGAAGCACTTGATTCCTTTTGAATTAAGAAACTAAACTCTACCAAATCAACAGGGTACAATGTATAGAGAGAACATTGTCTTAGGTGACCAAGAAAAACAACAGTAGTTGTCACAGGAAATGATCAGTTAATAATGGGATGTCAAGAGTCTTGTGCAATTCATTATTTTACTATGAATACTGAAATATTTGTCATTTGTCTTGAAAAAGTAACTCCTGAANACACAAGGCAGAACAGATCAGGGAAGGTGAGTTACTCTGCAGCCCCTAAGATCTCTCACAAGCTGTTACTTCAGCTAACATCTCCATAGTGCCTTCCTCATAAAGCATTATGTTTTTGCTCTGAATTAAAACGGAACTATTTGCTGTTTAATGTGAGGAGGTTTTTTATAGATTATTTAAGGCACAATTTCTGTTTATGGTCCCAGGNGAAAGCAGTGTTGCAGGGCAAAATTTTTGCCTCCAGCCTGTGCTCACAGGTGATGGGGCAGCAGAGTATCCAGAAACATGCAACAGCAAACAGGCTGGCCAGTCCCATGTGTCCTGGCAGCAGGCAGCACTTGGTGCCTCATGGACTGGTGGGGAAAAAAAACACAGCATAAAGATGATGCCTCTGCTGAGTTTTCTCCTCAGCCGTGACCATGAGAGGTAACTCAGCCTTTCTGACTCCCATTTTCATCTCTTTATATCTGCAGGGAGTCTTGTCTGTTCTGTAATCTTGTTTGATCACTGGCTCTAACTCTGTCCCCTCTCTCATAACAACCACCATCCTGTGATGCCTTGGATTAGCTTCTTCACCACGAGGCTACCAGTACCCTGTGACTTCAGGAGACTTCTCCCACCTTAGGAGATCCAGGGCAGTCAGGGACACCAGATGATTAAACCCCAGGCTACTGAGTGGAGTGTAATCTTCTCTTGGTCTGCTGGCTCTCCTCATCCCTTATCTAGATCAACTAGAAACAATGAAACCAGCAAGCCACATAATCAAATTTAGCTGCTGGAGTCACGTGCCATTTCAGGCATCTTGAGCAGCATTGCACATGACTGATGTGGGAATAGAGAGCACCAGGATATGTTAGTGCTTTATTGATTACTGCCTCTAACTGTGGACAGGGCCAAAAAGGGAGAGGAAGGTGCAGAAATCACCTTCATGGAGAACTGTGGATTGTTTTATTACCTAAACGATGTTATCCTTGCCCTCTTGTGACTTAAGCAGCTTACTTACATGTTAAATCATGAGGATTACTAGCCCTTGCATAAGAAGCATTTAATTTTGTTAGTATATGTTCCGATTTCCCATGCAACTACCAATTTATATTTTTTCCTCTAAATTTCCTTAAGAACTTGACCTGAAGGATGCCTAAGCAATTAAATGTTTCTTAATGGCAGATAATTATTTTTTATTTTCTTTTCTGTTCCCACATGGAAAAAAAAATTATCTGTTCCCCCTATGGAAAAAATCTAACCACAGAGGGCTATAAAATCACCTGGCAGGCTGGAAAGGTGTAATTCAGTCTGCTTGTCACAGCACATAGATATCCCTCTTTTAACTGAAGGGGAGAGCATCCCGACTGACCAAAGGCACTCTCTTCACTGTGATTATAAATGAGCAGACCTCGTGGAGGATATTATTTTGAATCCCATGCAAAGTGCAGAGAAGGATGCACATGTTAGACCCTTCAAGACATCTAACTGACCTTTCCATTCACCACAGTTTGACCTAATTATTTGTTGATTTGTCCCAGGGCAGAGAGAATTAATAAGTATCACCCACAGTTAATATGTGGGTGGGAGAAGGGAAACAATGCCTCTAGCAGGGAGCCAGCACAAGGCTCTTGTCACTGACACTTGCCTTTGCCCTGCTGTTTCACCCACTGTGATTAGAAATTCATTAAAGATGTCTGGAGAATTTGCATGCTTAGCCTGCTGTGGAAAGAGGGGATTGTCTAGCTGTGAAAGGAGATTATGTAGCAATTTCCTCCTCAGTGCAGCAAGGCAATGAATCTGACTCTTCATTACTGAGGAAGGATGAGTAACAACGGTTGCATTTCCTGTGCAGTGAGAGCAACACCAGCCCATTCTCTGGGCTCCTCTGGGAATTTCCATGATCATGTCGATTTCAGACATAATGCATGATGTTCCTTTGAGAAAATGTCGATGTTTAAATTGTGATGTTTGTGGGGAAGGGGAAAGAGTCTTGTGCAATTCATTATTTTACTATGAATACTGAAATATTTGTCATTTGTCTTGAAAAAGTAACTCCTGAAGTGACACTACTTAAGTGGAAATCTCAACTCCCAGTTTAAAACCATCAGCTTGCTAGCCCTCAAGGTTGTTGAGTTGCACCATGCAAGCACAAATGAGAAAAGAATCTTATTTTTAAAAGTGTCTCACACGTTTTAATTTGAATGATTACTGAGGGCTTGAGGTTGATCATGTTATATAACCCCAGCCTCTGATAATATTATTTCCCTGGAAAATACTGTGTAAGGTGCACAAGGGCATTACAAAAAAATATAACAGAACATCTTGTCTTATTATAAATAGCCCTGTTGTGGCTAAACCCAGAAGGCAGATAAACCCCACATGTTTATGAAGGAAGGATCACTGACCTGATAGGCACAATACAGAGGAAAGTTATACTGACTTTTCCATAGAAAACTTCAACTCTGTTATACAGGCTACAATGAAAATGAAGCCATTTCAGTACATTGCCTCCTTCCCTCCATTTATTCTTTGCCTGTTCAGTGCACTATGAAATCTATTTCTTTCAGCAATAGATGGAGATTTAAGGTGCTACACGCTCAGAACATCCAGTCCTGGCAAACTGTTTGCAGTGAAAAATGGTAGCAGAAATGTGGAAGCTTCCTCTACATCCACCTTAGGTCCTCCATTCACCTTTTATTATTTATCTGCTTTTAGTTTTTTGTCTATTCTTTCTTCCTCCCCTGGAGTTTGTGATCATGGTCCTCTCTCAGTCTTTGTTTTTTATTCTTATCTTTCTATAACTAGCAATTCTCAAGTCCTCTGGTGAATTGCTTTAAAATTCCCCACCTCAACAGCATCTTTTTTCTGCTAGCTGCCTCCAGGAGCTGGCAGCAGAGCAATCTAGATGAAACAATTTCTTTCAGATAGGCCCTTTTGGATTCCATTCACACAAAAAGGGAATCCCAATAACCACTTTGGAAACTCTGTGGACCTTTCCAATTCCCAATGAAATCTGTGAAGAGACTCCTAAGCCTAATCCATCAGAAATTTGTGTTAGCAGCTGTTGGACCACAAATGTTTGGCTGCTCTACAGACCGCATATGGTAGCTGATGCTTCGATAATGAGTGAGAGATCTCTTGTCCACATCAGCTGTACAAAGCTTAATTATATTTCACCTTGCCCCTTCCCCAGAAATAGGTCAGCTACATGGAAGATAAACTAATATCTCTGGACAAAGGATGATGGAAGAGCCTTTAGTCATTGAATATTTTACTAGAAAAAAAAGGAGAAAAATTAAGTTTCTAACCACAGCTTTTCCTAATATTACCTCCTCTGCTGAACAACAATAGTCAAAGGTGTTTCTTTCCACAACTGCATGGGGTTTTCTGCAGCATTCTCAGGGTCATACACATTGCTGTGTTGCTCAAACAGATATTTTCCTATTTCTTGAAAAGTCACACAGTTTACACCAGGGATTTATGCCTATACTGATTTCTGTTCCAGAACCACTCAAATGGAGAGGGTTGAGTACATTCCTTTGTATTAATGTATATGAAGCTAAACTGGGGTATTACGAAAACCAGATCACAAAGCCAGTAGAAAGCTATATATAAAATGATATTCTCATTTCAGATGAAGCCTGAGACAAAAGGGATATAGGTAAACACAGCTGCAACATTTTTAGGCATATAATCAAAGGCACAAAAAAAATATTGGAAAACTACGTTAATTATTGTAATTAAATAGTGAATAGTATTGATAGAAAAATATCTTTAAAGCATATAAAATCAAAATGGATCTTTTAACATATGGGAATTAATTCCAGAGGAAAGATGTTCTTGAAATACCAGTTACCTACTTGCTGCTTACTGCTAGTAAAAGTTGAAACTTAAGAGAGAAGTAAGAAATGGAAGAAATATCCTTCAGCTCTGGTTCACTGACTCCCCGAGTTTATGAAGAAACAGGAATCTAGCATCAAAACAGCAGAGGATTTTTTAAAAGCTTTCTTTGTTAAGACACCACCCTCTCCATATGCAACTCCAGTGTCATTCCCTTCTCATATCATGTTTCTGTATCCTTTTAAATCCTTCCTTTTCAGTCTTTTAATTCTGAGCTTTTCCTTAATCCCTGTAGATATTTTATTCACTGTGAATGCCACAGAGAGTGAGTGCACACTCAGTTTTCAGCTGCACTTGTTTCCACTGGAGCAAAACACAAGTGTAAAATCGTGAAGACATTAAAGACATGAGGACAGTCTAAGGACTAAAACCTATATACTAATGTCTACCCTTTGCTGTGGCTTCCAGCCATGCAGCAATAAGAACAGCTACAGACCTGCTGAGTAACTTCTCAGAGTGGGGAGTGGATCCAGTTTCCACCAGTACCAGTGGCTTGCAAGTGCAGCTTGTGCCATGGTGCAGAGCATACGTTGGCCTTCAGCACAACCCTGTTCCTCTCCTCACAGCTCAGAGGGGAGCCTCTGAGCCCCTTATGGATCTCCCTTCACTCCATATGTGCTGTGAAGCCTCAGCAGTCCTGAGTGCAGCGTGAGGAGTGCAGTGAATTACCTGCTCTAGAAAGTCAGTCAAGCCTAAAAGCACAGTGCAAGAAGGCAGGGGCAGCTTCACAGATCTAAATAGCTACCTGGTAATTGTTTGCAGACATGTTTTCTGTTTTTCCACTCAGAAACTATTTTTCTCAATTTGTCTTTTGGAGGGAGGGAGAGCTGACACCTTCCTTCCACAGAGAAACATTTAATTTTAAGATAATTTTCACATCAGACTTTGCTCTTTCATTGCTTTGAGCAGCACAATTTCCCATTCAGATAAAGATGAAGACTGCAGCCACTGAACAGAGTGTGCTGGCAGAGCAGAGCAGCAGTATAATGACATTAAGACTTAGATTTTTAAAACATTCAAAAAATAAATCAAATTACAAAAGGGAAAAAAAATGATCCAAAAATTGTCTGAGAAGCATGGAGTCACTTGGAGGTCCTTCACAAATGCAAAAGAATTGGCTTTACACATAACCCTTAACTGCTCCAGCTGGTCATTACCTGACCACTAAAACCCTTTGGACGAGTCAGTAATGTTTAAATAATCCTCATCCAGACAGTGCCTTACACCTTGCTGTAGTGGGCTGCTGTGCAAATGCAGGGTACAATTAATTAACACTGGGACTAAAACCAGAGTCTCCAGCTTCCAGAAAAACGCTCAGCCACGTAGCCAAAAGCACAACTGTCATGGCATAAGCCAATTTACTCTCTGTTTTATTAAACTTCCACGGTGTTTAGGATGCCAAAGTCACACTGGATCTGGCACATGGTGTGATGGACCTTGGTGATCATTTCCTTACCCACCCAAAAGCCATTCCCAGCCTGCACTGCCAATTCCTCTGTCGGAGGGGCTCGTTTTGCTCCGCACCGTGGGTAACGATGTGAGATTTGGCAACATGCAGAACAGTGCCTCAGCCTAATTAAGATGTGTGTCTGCCTATATACATGTGTGTGTCTGCTTTCCTTCTAAAAGCTTGACAATTCTTTCCTGGTCTCCTTGTTTCTCACGGCACTGAGAGCACTCTGTGCAGACCCCCAGCTGCCCACAGCTACAGCCATCGAAGTTCTGCAGCCACAACTCACCCTCGTTTACTTGCACTCATCTCAAAGTTAAGTCTCAAACACTGTCCTGATTTATACCACTTGTCTTTCTGAGCAGTTCTACCATACCACCTTTGACAGCACTTACACATGGCATTGGGTTTTTCATTATAATATGAATAGTCACAGGACATTAAAACGTTCCTGGTAAAGGACATCTTTGCTAACAGAGGTTGCCTGGCAAACTTATTTGTGATGATCTCTTCTCATGGGAGATATTGTTAATGTTTCAGTAGCATGTATAATGCATATTTAAGGCAAATATTCCCAAATTAAAACTCTTTGGGCAGTATTCCTGAAAGTTGTGTTAGGGTGCCTGCAGAAAACAAGGAGGAGGAGGAGGAGCTGGAGAAAGAGCTGTCTGTATTTCTAACTAGCACTTACTCTAGAGCCCTAAAAATATCCAACAGTGCCCAGATTTCTTGAGAGCATGAGACACTCTTGGAGCAAGCAGAGGCCATTTGTCTCATCACATCTCATTCCTTTTTCCATCTACACCATGATGTCTTCTAATTGTTTCTTTAATGACCTTCGTGTTTTTGCCTTAACTATCTTGCCTACTAAGCCATTCCACACATTTATGATTCTCTGCTTGAAAAAAATGCTTCCTGACATCTGTTCTGAATTTGTTTTTCTTTAATTTTCATTTATGCCCTCTTGTTCTATCATCTGTGTTGGGCTGAAACTAGGAACCCATGTTGACATTTTCTGAACCATTTAAATTTTATGTTCTTTAATTAAAAACTCCCTCTCAACTAGATGGAAATCTAACCTGGTATTAGTGAATACAATACTGTATTTAAACAACATATTACTTCTATAAGCATAAAAAAATCATTTATGTGTATATTTAGAATTCTATACATCAGCTCATTAATGACTCATAAAGAGAAAATTCCAACATTTGCTAAGGTTCACTCATCAAGAGGGCATGAAGTCCACAGAAATCACTAAAAAGTGCCAGGACATGAGTTTTCTTTCTTTGTTTTTGGTCTGGTTTGGGTTTTTTTGGGTCATAGTTTTGCTTTTAGTTTTGTTTGGGTTTTTTTTTCTGTGACATCCTTTTATTTTATGGTTTTATTCTTCTTTAGATGTCCTAGTGTTCTGAGCATCATTGAAACTACAGATTTCCCTTAGTCAGATTTTCACATTAAAAATCGTTTTCAAAAAGTGCTAAACATTTACTTTTTAAAAATTATTTTCAAATTTCTATTCAAAAAATCTCTCAAAAAAAAGATCTGTTTTGACTGCCACAGTTTGGAACATCATCCAAGTCCCTTTTATAAGGTAATAATTCCATTTTAGTTTGAGAACTATCAGTAACCATAACATTAGTGTGCCATTCCAAGCTCAAGACCTTTACCCTGTGTGCTGTGGTGCATGCTGTGAATTTATTCAGGTTCATGTTTGGTATGTATTTACTTCCTTCTACTTTTTCATTCATTACTTTTTCACCACAGACTTTGCAGAAAAATAACTGAAATGTCAAGATGACCCTGATGCTCTGAATTTTCACTCACCACAGGCAAAACCAGTATTATCAATAAAAGTGATTTTTGGTTTGACCATTTGATGTCTCTAATAAATTTCTTGTAATTTTTTCTACTTGGAATTCTCAAGCAAACCTTTCATGCCATAGGTCCTAAGGCAGCATTGCCTGTTTTATTCTGCTCTACCAGCATCCTCAGTGGGAAAGACCAAAGCAATAACCCAAAATATAGCTGCAAAAAAAGTAGATTATGATGAATGTCCTCTCTTGATATTTAGTGGCATTTTGCTACCTATTAATACTATTAAAAAACATACTACTAGACAGATTCTATACAAAAAAAACCTTACAACTGTTAAAATACAACTATTCTTATTAGCACTTTGAATGGATAGAGAAGAAAAAAGTTGATTGTAAAGCTTAAAAAAAAAATTGATAGAGAAATAGGGCCATTCTGATTTTTTTTTCTGTTACTTGTCAACTAAATGCCAATTTTAGATATCACTGATTTCAGTTCCAGATATTTCTGAGAATGTCATTGATTTGTGAAAGAGGAATCAGGTCCTGACACTTCCCTGAGCCTGTCTGGAGCATGAAGGACCCCACATCTTCCAATGCAGATTAGAAGTAGCCCAGAAAGTCAAAGCCCAAAGCACATGCCATTTGCTTTGACCTGAGAAAAAGGGCAGATGCTAACCCCTCCCAACCAATTTAAGCAATAAACTTATTTTCTGCTTCACTTTAGCACCTTTCTGCTCAGTCTTTGCATCCTTCTGCCAAAATCTCATTGCCTTTCTTTTTTATCTCCTTACCAATACTCTGATCTGTCCTGCCCATGTTCTAGATGTGTGTTCTGATGAGGTCGTGTTGTTACCCCAGCAGATAACAGGACCCAAGAGTTTCAGCGTGCCATATATCCTCCAGAATTCTGCACTTTCTGCTGCTTCTGGGGCCAGGAGCCTCGACTGAGCCTGTAGCACTGGAATTTAGAGCAGTTTCAGACACCTCCAGAGAAACAAAGGAATGCAGGNACCATGCCACCCTGCTTTTTGGAGAGGTAGCTGGAGAAACCTTGTGCTGTGATAAAGTGCAGCTGGAGCTGGATGAGCTCTGCATTTGGAATTAGGTGATTTGGAGCTAGTTGAGCATTCCACACCATCCTAAGATAGCCTAATATATCCAGGATTCCCTAAATGAAAAGTCTGATGGGTTTCAGTTTGTTTCAGATCTGGTGCTAACAAATATCTTCTGGGTTTGGGCCAGGAGATGTCATAGAACTTCTTGAGAACAGTGTGTGCTGCTTGCATGTCTGATTTCTTCTCAATAGATTCCAGCACTTGTCCTTAAGATTAAATTCTACCCAAGCTTAAATGGACTAGAAATGTACCAGCTATTCTTCTATTTATTATGAACCTCAAAGAGCTGATTTTTGCACTTGGAAAAACGGCTGGGAACATCATGCCAGAATGTTCTGCCTTCCCACATCAGCTGGTGAGCTGTTCCACCAAGCATTTGTAAATGAACTTTTTCAATTACAGGCTCTGCTGAAATTCCTGAGAGTTCCCTGATAAGGCTCCTTTGATGGGTGGAAGAAGAGAGTTAATCAGATTTGTAAGAGAGTTTGCCCTGCAAGAATTTATCACTCCATGCAGCTGTAAATTCCAAACTGATGGAAATAAGCAGCTTGCCAGCCCATTTTTTTTTCAGGGAGCAGGAATTACCTCCTGGCTTCCAGTAGCCTGAGTTTATAAGCCATGTTCCTAACTGAGGTGGCATTTGCCACATCAAGTTTCCAAACCATTTGAAATGCAGCTTTTTTACCCTCCACTGAAACAGAAGCTGTTGTGTAAAATGCTTTAATTCTTGTAACCTTAAAGCTGTGGCTTCTGAGTGTGAGGAATTATCAGCTGGAGGGAATACATGCAAATGCACACCTGCTATTCAAGAAGAAAGCTGCAATCTGTTTTGCTGAGTAATAAAGTAGGTTTCTTTTGGCTCTTTGACTGCTACTAGCAAAGGCATAGTCACCTGTCAGAAGGACATTCAAATAAATAATAAGCAGAAAATTGCTGAAGAGTATTTCCATGTCTTTGCTAAATACTTCTGGTTTAATTTTCTTGATGAAGGAAGCAAATTTTTACCTCAGTGCTGGATAAATGTGGGTGGGAAGATTATTTCTTGTGGACAAAGGATAAGGATAGGAAACATGAGGGCTGGATGCCTGATCCCCATCTTCTCGAGCCTTTCAAAACAGAAAGAGAACCCAAGGAAGAATTTAGGAGTTGGAATGTCATTCCATTTCAGACCGAATCAGAGTCCTTAATCATCTTTAAATACATCAATGTGTGAGTGACAATGATCTCATGATGATAGGGTAGCAGCCTGAAAGGGTACAGCTTAGAAAGCCACCTGTGATCAGGGTGGGTACCAAGAAGCATCCTCACTATGGGAAAATAAATAATGAGTGTCGACCTCAATATAGCTTAGAAAACAAAACTCAACATCTTAATGATGTATGCAATATGAATAGAAAAGAAATTATATTTGACCTAATAATTTAGTATTAAAATATAATACTAGTGACACAACTTGTAAATCCTAACAATTTAGTATTATATTGTGGCTGGAACAATCCGAAAAATACATACCGTTAAAATATATATAAATATGTGAATATAGGTATTTAGAAGTGAAACTGAAATTGCAAGGACCTCTGAGTACCTGCTTTTATATTTGGATGATGAGCATTTCTGTGCAATGGGTGAGTGTTGGATAGTGTCTTGTGAATACTGNGCACCTTTCTGCTCAGTCTTTGCATCCTTCTGCCAAAATCTCATTGCCTTTCTTTTTTATCTCCTTACCAATACTCTGATCTGTCCTGCCCATGTTCTAGATGTGTGTTCTGATGAGGTCGTGTTGTTACCCCAGCAGATAACAGGACCCAAGAGTTTCAGCGTGCCATATATCCTCCAGAATTCTGCACTTTCTGCTGCTTCTGGGGCCAGGAGCCTCGACTGAGCCTGTAGCACTGGAATTTAGAGCAGTTTCAGACACCTCCAGAGAAACAAAGGAATGCAGGATCAGTTTAAGAGAACGAGGAGCAATATCCATCTCCACAATTTTCCCGGGCAATTTGGCTCGGTGCTGACGCCTAAAATTCATTTTGTTAGAGAGACTGATCTTGGGTGCAACTGTGTAATGAATGGACAGCTAGGTTAATGTCAATGTGCTGCTAGAGGCAGAAGCCAAAAACTCTCTTTAATGTCATCTCCTTAGGAAGCCCTCGTGTAAGCATCTTTCCCCGAATGCTGTGAGAAGCTGCGAGCCAGAGCTGGTGGGAGGGATCCTCCAGCAGCTGCCAAACATGACATTTCTGGACAGGCTGCTGAACCCTCAGCAGGTGACATCTGTGAAGCAGCCTTTCATCTTCCTGCCTCTCAATGGCTGGGTACCTGCATGGGGCAGGGATCCCAGAGAGATTCTATGAATGCAGCCTGTCTCTTTCTCCCAGCTGGGCTTCCACAGCCACAGGCTGAGGATCCCAGAATTCCAGCTTCCAGTGTCAACATCTGCTCTCAGAGCCTCTTTTGTCCATTTCTCTCTTTATGTGCTGACAGCTAAAGCCTGGCCCAGCCAATATAAACTCTCTGTAATCAACAGAACACAATCTACTGACTGTTTACAGCTTACAAGCAATAGGTATATATTTTTTTTTACTTCTGCAGTGTATTTCACTGAATAGGAGAGTGATGAACCAGCAGAAAAGATTGAGCAGTTCAGAAAGTTTCAACTGCTGTAAAAAAAAAATAGTGAAAGCTTCAAAACATGATCTAGGTGCAAATCTACTTATAGATGACAATAATATCAGAAGCATTTAAAATGTTATTGATGTACCACTTGTGTTTTTCTTGTATAGGCTCTGCTGATAAACTGACTGTTTTCTAAGATGGGAAAAATAACACAAAGCTGAAAAAAACAGAAAAGTGGTTTCTTTTCCTTTTCACAAATCCACCAAAAAAAAGGCAAATGTTCCCTTAACAAAATTCCAGTTGATGCTGAATTTAATTCATTCATCACAATTAATGTTATCACAATGAATACCAAATAAATTGCTAATCGTTGGCCTCCCTGTTCTAAAGTGTTACCTTTCCATCTGTCTGTTTTGCTAAAGGTACTTTTCACAGCATATGTTTCTTTTGGCTCTTTGACTGCTACTAGCAAAGGCATAGTCACCTGTCAGAAGGACATTCAAATAATTAATAAGCAGAAAATTGCTGAAGAGTATTTCTATGTCTTTGCTAAATACTTCTGGTTTAATTTTCTTGATGAAGGAAGCAAATTTTTACCTCAGTGCTGGATAAATGTGGGTGGGAAGATTATTTCTTGTGGACAAAGGATAAGGATAGGAAACATGAGGGCTGGATGCCTGATCCCCATCTTCTCGAGCCTTTCAAAACAGAAAGAGAACCCAAGGAAGAATTTAGGAGTTGGAATGTCATTCCATTTCAGACCGAATCAGAGTCCTTAATCATCTTTAAATACATCAATGTGTGAGTGACAATGATCTCATGATGATAGGGTAGCAGCCTGAAAGGGTACAGCTTAGAAAGCCACCTGTGATCAGGGTGGGTACCAAGAAGCATCCTCACTATGGGAAAATAAATAATGAGTGTCGACCTCAATATAGCTTAGAAAACAAAACTCAACATCTTAATGATGTATGCAATATGAATAGAAAAGAAATTATATTTGACCTAATAATTTAGTATTAAAATATAATACTAGTGACACAACTTGTAAATCCTAACAATTTAGTATTATATTGTGGCTGGAACAATCCGAAAAATACATACCGTTAAAATATATATAAATATGTGAATATAGGTATTTAGAAGTGAAACTGAAATTGCAAGGACCTCTGAGTACCTGCTTTTATATTTGGATGATGAGCATTTCTGTGCAATGGGTGAGTGTTGGATAGTGTCTTGTGAATACTGCAGCATATAAATACAAATAATAAAATAACAGCATATAAATACAAATAATAAAATAACTCAGCTGCTTATCTCTAACTCCAGACCACTGTAATTAGGAAGTAAACTCCCTACTAGAATTTGGATACAACATCAGTTAGATCCTGAGAACATTTCCAAAGTACTCTAACAAAGAGAAGAGATGAAATATCTCTGATTTTTGCTACCCTAAAAAGTCACTTTGGCCTACAGTAACACAAGAAGTTTTCAGAAGGAAATGCAGCCACTCTCTAGGTCATCATCCCACACTTTCTAAGGGGATTTGGTATCAAATAGTGAAAAAAAACCCACAAAAAACAGAGAGGGGTAACAGATGTTCTTAAAGTCAATAGTATGGAGAACATATTAATTAAAGGATAAAGCTATATTGCTAGCTTTTTTTTGGCAATTATATCATGTAGGAAGCTAAGAAAAAGTGGTTTTGTAATAAATCTTACATTGAGGAATCAGCTACTGAATGATAATAAATTAATATAATCCCCCATAAATATATACACCTCAGCCAAGTCATCTCTTGTGTCTCTACATTCAACTACATCTATTCAATCCCACTTCTCTGTAACATTTCCAGTCACAAAACTAATATCCTAGTAAAGCATCTTCTCAGTGAACAGATTCTCTGCAGAGCACACAGAGTCTTTGCTTAGTGTTCACCAGCTTGAAGGAAGGGAAACCACCTGTTTATTCCTGAAATTCTGCTATTCAAAAACTGTTGTCTTCAAATTACATTAGCTCCAGTTCTTGGAGATTCTTGGAATCAAAATGCTCTAATTTCTCACAGATTTATTTTCCTAATGGCAGGTATACAATTATTTTGTCACTTTGAAGTGCAGAACATCAGTGAAGTACTTAAAAATAAGTAAAAAAGCACAATCAATCTCAAATGGAGAAAAAAACAAATAAAGAACAAAATTATCAGGTGTCCAGGATATTAATAAATGGCTTGTTAGAAGTGCTGGTTAGTAAAGAATGTTCTCTAGCCAAGGACAGGAATACCAATTGAGATACATCAGCTTTGAACAAAACTTACTCAAATTTATTGGCCAAATGCTTACATATTTTTTAAAATACTTTTTTTAAAAAAAAAGTTATTGTAAAGGAATTAATTTGCATGACCATTTTTGTGGAAATAATGATACCTTCCATCTGATTCTAATTTACTGTCAGAAAAAAAATGTCAGGGAAGGAAGGGCAGGATCTTTTACTGTTGATTTCTGCTGTTTGCAAATGCTCTGAAAAAGGCAGTGCCTCTGGTGGGGGCTCTTTGCAGGAGGATGTGATGGAGTTAATGTTGCAGAGAGATGGTGGGAAGCTCCCAACAAGTGGACTGTGGTGTGTCGAATGGTCAAACGATTCCATCTGTAGCCAAAGCTGCTACTGGAAGCATTTAGCAACCTCCCAGTTGTTTAATTTGGGATCCTGCTGCTCCCTCACTCTATCTGGATTTTGTCATTTGCCAGGACAGCACCCTTGTTAGGTTTGGGAAGGAAAGCACAATGACACAAGTGTTTCAGCTGCTTCAGCTACTCACAAACTAGAAATACTGAAAAAAAAAACCCCATATTATTACAATTTTCCTCATACACTCATATTTTAGGTAAGTGAGGGGATTCTTTGGAAACTTTACTGATAGCATTAAATAAACTTCACTAACTTCATTCAAAGCCCAGTTGTTTTCACTAGGTGGACTCAAAACTGAGCTTCAAATGGGAGTCATCCTCTCTAGAACTTATAAAAAAGTCTAAATCTCTATTTTATAGATTCATCCTTCTCCAAACAGTTCAGTCCAGCAGCCCGAGTCAACATATTTAATGCTTTGCTCTCCTCTCTCTTGTGGGTGGGGTCTAGGACCTCATCCCACCTGCAGTATTCACTCTCCAAGGTATAAAATACAAACCTATTTACATTATTTCTAGGTGGCAACCATACTGAGTATGTACTGGAAGTCTGGTTAGAATATCTAGAATAGAATATTCTAGAATATAGAATATATATTAGAACCTTGCACTCTGTGATGGCAATACCAATATCTTACTGTTGGAATCATCTACAAAAGGGCTGGTTTCAGAATATTTCATTTATTGTAGCATTGATAGAAGCAAGAATTAATTGCAAGAACAATAACTTTCCTTAATGCCAACTATATTTGATACTCTTCTACCAGACGAACTATTATAAAGGAAAAGATAAAAGAGTGAAAGCTGAAAAAAAATTATTAAAAATTATAATATTTAGACATTGCATAGTCTAATACTAGGACCCTGGTTTAAGGTGCAATACCATCCTTAGCTCAAACTCTGGTTAAGTAAAAGAGTGGAAATGAAGAGCCATTCCCAACTCCTTTTTAAAATGAAAGCATTAGTGCTGTTGCAAATAGAGATGATTGCAGCTTTGTAACTGTGGGAAGAGCAATATAGTGTAAAAGCTAGATAGCCCATATATTAGGTGCCCCAAGACAGAACCAATAAGTGGTATAAATGCATTCTATATGGCCTCTTGTAATTAGTAACCAAATGCCTGAAATAAATTCAAAGCATTGCAAGAAGTCAGCTTTCCCTAGAAAACCTGTTTTCAAACGCTATCATACTTCAGCATCCTTCAGCTCTGTGAGTTCACAGCATCTGCTACTTAAATATAACAGCACATATGGCAGCATCATTTTGGAAAGCAATGGAAAAAAAAGAAAAAAAAAGACTGAAGAAACTATTAGGAGGAGTGCTGTCGTGCTCTTGGGGCACAATTGCAATCTTGTGCTCCCATACGGCACCACTGGAGGAAGAATGGGAAGTTTAAGCAGGGTAGATAGGGTCAAACACTGTATAATAAACTGACTCACATGTTTCCTTTTTCTACTCAGCTTTTATTAGTTCCAAACGAGTTTAGTTCCAATATACCTCCTGATTTTTTTACTTGGGACTGACAGAGGTGCCCCAAGTTTAGCTTGAGCGTGAGAGTTGTTTTAAAGCCTAAATCAGCATTCATGAAAACCCCAGCAAATGCTGGCAAAACAAGTGTATAATTAATTTGTAGATCATCATACTCTGCTTTTGTGCACCAGTATCAACATGGAACTATTCTGCCACTGGGTAAACATGTGGTTTTTATCAATGAATCTGGTTTTTTTTCTGTCTGATTGTATTATGGTAGATAAGAGTTGTGTGTCTCAGGGGTTAGCACATTCATCTGGAATTCCACTGATGGGTCATTACAGAGGCAGTTTTACAGCATCCAAACAACGAGAGTGCAATTGTGCCATTAGGGCACAACCTCCACCCAAAGGGAAAAGTATGCCCAAGAGATTTATGAAGATACAATTCTTTCATTAATTCCTGGAAATACTATTTCCCTTTAGTGATATTAAAGCATGGTATTATCCCTCTTTGAGTAATGGCCAGTGGAACCCTTGTAAAAAATGAGATTTTTTCAGTGAGCTTAGCAAGCTTTTCAAAAAGAATTGAAAACCAGTGAGGTTCAGTGGCAACTATTTTGTTATTTATATATTTTTATTTTTCATTTACTCATTTTTTATTTTAATTTTTCTCTTGCAAACAAGTTAAAACTACACTTTTTTCACTTATTACTAGGTTATTTTAAAGTAATTTTATAGTATAAAAAATCCCAGAGAAGCAGAAGAGCCCTTATGTAATTACTGGCATGTTCTTCTTCAAACCTCACTGTATTTCCTTGTCTTTCTGCAACAGAATTGCAGTAGAAAAAAAAATATATCTCCCCACTTCTGGCAAAAAGAGTCCCAGTTTTTACCATTTTCTGATAGAAAAAAATACTGAAAAACTGGAATTGTTTCACTAATTCATCTTCAGAAGATAAGTTTGAACCAGTTATTAGCATAGCAGAGAACATTTTTGTTTCAATAATGGTTAGAGGAAATCATAAAATGTCTTAAAAAATCTTGGTATGATTTGGGGAAATATAAAGAGCTGAGAATACTTTATCCTGCTTTTCTCTTTTTCTTTTTTACTACTTCACACCTCCTTCCTTTGATATATGGAGTTTGTTTTTTATGAATACAAAAACAGGAATTTCATGCTGTGACCCAGATTTCTACCCCATCACATACATTTCCCTGTGCATCAAGTTTAAAAGCTAAGAAGACCTAGAGTTTTGCATGAAATTTACAACTTGGAATTTTTTTTTTTTCCTCCAACTTTTGGATTTTTTGAAAATGAGTCATTTTGTAGCAAAGGAAAAAAAAGTTTCTGGGGGAAACAGGATCTTTTCACAACTGAGGCATCTGCAGAAAAATGGTGAGAGAAATTCTGTATTATAGACAAGGAAAACCAGCTATCTACATACCTAATGTATGATTTTATTTATTTATTTAATATTTTTCCTTCTAAACTATGAACTCTGCAAAGTTTCTCAACTGATTTTTCAGAAATAAATATATGAAATAGCAATCATAACCCCACACATGAATTTCTATCTGGTCTTTTCCTAAGAGACACCAAATGCCTAAATATGGGATCCAATTTTATTTGCGAGGTCTCACAGTAGCAGTCTTTGGTTATCTCTAAGTTGATCTTTCGTGATGATCTGTATCATAAGGTGATGATGAGTGAATCAAAAATCTCAGGCATCCCTTCAAGAAAGAGAGTTAAAGAGCTAAAGATGCTCTACAGTTGAGGATGAACATTAGAATGAGTGTAAAAACTGGTCCAAATCTAC
>VYZU01087811.1:0-10526 GCA_013401355.1 Ceyx cyanopectus | reverse complement strand
AAATAATAAATTTTTATTAAAAAAATAAATTTTAATTAAATAATTTTTTTAATTTAACTTTCCTTTGGCAAAAAAAAATAAGTATAAAATGAATAATTTTTCTCAGAGCTGGAACCCATCTATTGTCAAAGGCTGTTAGGGAGAAACCACCACAGCAGCATTCTGCTAGGAAAGAAATCTACAGCCTGCTTGCTCCAGTAATAGTGCTGCCATTAGAGGCAATATTAGAATTTCAACTTTTGATCTCTCCTTGTGGACTCCTTAAAATCCAAGCTGTGAAACAGCAGCTGATGCTTTACATCCTATCACAACAGCCAGCAATATATGAAAGCTGGGAATGGCATGCAAGGGAAATGACTGATGGGCTCTTCAGGGATATATAGCAACTCACGTCTGCATTACACAACATACAGCAAATTAAAGCTGCCATTCCTTTGTTGTGCTGGTGACAGAGCAAATAAACATCCAGCAGCAATGCAGAATGGCAATATCTGAGATCACTTTTGATTGCTAGAAAGTGCAGGGGGGAAAAAAATATATTTTTTTTATCAATAGCACAGAACAAGCTCAGAAAGTTACACTGCTCAGTAGACAAAAAACGAGCTCTGCATCAGCACTGCTAGCCTGAATAATAGCATATGCTACAGCAAAAGACAAAGCTAGATTCTGGAACACTCAGTTATCAAATTAACTATTGCTAAAAGCACAACAGCAATAATAATGTATTTGTTCCTTTTTTGCATGTGATTTTATTATACTTTGCATATGGGTACAAATAGGAATCCATCAATTACTTTATTTCGCAGGGGTTATCTTACTTGTATTTTATCTTAATGCAAATTAATCCATGTATCTAAAGCACCAGGACACTGTAAGTACAATGTAGAAAGGGTAAATCTAGGGGCTTAGAATTTATTCTTAATAAAACATGAGTTACACAATGTGTAGTATTTCAACTTAACCTCCAAAGTCAAATTCCATTGATTTATTTTTAATATTTTGTCATTAGGTGCTTTCAGGTTGAATAGAAATTAAGGAAATTTTCTATGGATTGACTATAACCTATGAGAGGATTTAAATTAGCTTATCTAAGTGTACTGTCAATTTCTATTGCATGATCATGTCTTTAATTAAATCCAGTGTCTGACACATAAGCTTAATCAACAAAAATAAATTTAAAAAAAAAATAAACAGATGCTTCTTCACCTAAATCCCAAAGCAACAGAATCTGTATCACTTATTTGAACTAAATTAGTGTTTCCTAGGTGAGGTCTTTTGAAATCTTCCTTAGTTTCCATTCACCTCAACAGCTGCTTAGATGGAGGTGGGTGAAGGTTCTCTCACAGCAGTCCCAGCCTCAGTGAGTTTGCTTTATTAATAGAGGAGCCTCAGAACTCAAACAGAAGGGGGTGTTATTAGTATTCTTGTTATTACTATCATTATTATTATTTTTACAACTGCTCTGTCAAAAGTTGTTTGGGTTTCTTGATTTTTTCTTAAAAAAATAAACCAAACCAAATAACCAAAACCAAGAATGCCCAGCAGATAAAAGCTGAAACTCCTTTTAAAGGATGTGCTGCAGCAACCACGAGAACAAAAATGTATGATGGGGATTTTCTGAACAACAGCACATCATCATCATGAGTGAAAAGTGACCAAAAAAAAGCTTAGTAAATGCAATTTAAAAAATATATCCACGCAACATCAGTATCTCTGTAAATAATTTTGAAGCCTAAATGAAAATTTTTATAGATGCAACACCAGTATTTCTGTAAATAATTGTGATGCCTAAATGAAAATTTTTATAGATGCAACACCAGCATCTCTGTAAATAATTTTGAAGCATAAATGAAAATTTTGCTAGATGCAACACCAGCATCTCTGTAAATAATTGTGAAGTCTAAATCACAAGGAAGGGACACAGTACATGTGTATAAGTGCAAATTGTGATCTGGTCTATCTGAACTCCTCTACTGCCCCTCTGCCTTACTGGACAGCACTGGGATGGTAACAGATCACCAGAGCCATGGAAGCAGGACAAGCAGGTTTGTAGTACCATGTAAAGACCACTACATGGCAGTCAGTCCGTAGCTGGCACTCTGAGGTGGGTCTGGGACAGGAGCCTGGCTCAGTTTGGTGCTGACATCAACACTTGTGCCTCATTTTGCCTCTCCCCAGACGTTGGGCACTGCAGAGCATCGACAAAGCTCCTCCTGCTGGAGTTCCTAACCAAGGGAGCTGTAAACAAAGCCAAATTTCAGCCTTGGGATAGTACAGTCAGTGTGTGGGGTACCCTGCTTAAAGCTGAGCACCTTATTGAAGAGGAGTGCTTATTAAATTAATAAAGTGACCTTCTTTCAGGTCCAAGACAGCATCTTCTCACTTCTCTGTCTCCTGTCCCACTCCAATAGGGTTATTTAGGCAACAGGTATTGCAAATATTTGATTTTCTCTGCAGCAGGCCTGCACCCAGGCATCTCCACTAACTGAAACTGTTTTAAAAGATAGGCACAGCTGAAACAGAGGGGAAGAGGAGGAGGACGAGGCCAAGAATTTTTTCTTTATGCCTAAATTGGCAAATCAATACCTATGTCTTTCTGTGCATCATGTGTGATCTCCCTGGTCCTTGTTCTTACCCTCTGACACAGTTATGCTGGAAAAACTACACTGAGGACCCTTGGCTATCATGATTTTATGTTGCATTTCCAATCTGTCATAGGGTATTTTCATAATTTAGATTTCATAGAAAGAATGAATCTCTATTTAAGATCTGTCTAAAGCTGTATGTTTAAGGTACAACCATCAGTTGAATAAATCTGTCAGAACCAACACTTGACACTGCTGCTGCATCAAGAAAACCAAAGCCATCCTACTCTAAATGATATTCAAACAGACTAAATGATCCTTTTCCTGTTTCAGAGCAGGAATTCAAACCTTATTTGCTCAGGATGTCAAATTGCTGGCAAAGAGCACTTGGCTTGGCACACTCCAAATCCTGTACTTAAATTGAATCTGATACCTTTGGAGTGAAAACGTTATGCCAATTTTCAAGGCACACACAACTGGTTTAAGAGCCACTAATGGTGCATTATTTAAAGGCATTCCTAGCTGCAAAACCAGGAAAGCAAAACCAGTCACATTATTTTAAAGCACTGCAGACCTGTCTGGACATCAGGACTGGTTTGGATGTAAAGATCCCAGTGCGTGGCCACTGTGCAATATCCAGACATCTATCGTGGGATATAAATGGCAGTTCAGTCTCGTGCAATGCCAGTCTTCTCCAGGAGCAGCAATAAACTCCCTACTCTTGCTATCTCCCAATTTAGACATTAACATAAGCAAAAATTATCCAAACACCCTGTGCATGTTCACATACATATACACACATATTTCTGCACCAGGAACATTTACACTCATATCCTGCATTGCTCAAAAAGATGTCAGCTAGGATTTTTCTTAAGCAAAACATGAAAAAAAAAAAGTGCTTAACTTTAGACTTAGGCACTGCCAATAGTCTGTATAAGTTAGTCCTCTTAATATCCATCAATTTCTGTTTCCTACACAGCCAATGGAAATAAAAAGGCATTTTTATCAGGTAGTTTATCCAATCTGTTCTAGATGTGTCCGAGGATGAGATGAATTGCATTCCAGAAGCATCTATTAACTTCCTTGCTTACCAAGGAACAAGCACACATGTAGATGGTGGAAGAGATGAATCCTACTTTAAATTTCTTGTGTCTTAGATATTTATGACATAAAATGAACCCTGGCTTTAATATCTTGGTCTTACAAAGCTTTACGTCCTGCACTTTTTAGCCTATACCCATTCTTGCTGGGCTTTGCTTCCAAATCCTTGATAACTGCTGGGCAGTTTTATGAAGAATTTTTTTTTCCTTGTGAACATTAAACTATCTCAGCTACAATAACTTGAGCAGCTTCTCTTCATGTAGCATGAAGTAAATTGATGTAAAGAGAGCCATGACCAGGTCTATGCATCGCTTCAGATTGTGAATAAGCCTTGTGCTGGTTCTGCAAAGTGAAGCTCACCCTTGGGGAGGAATTTCTCTCAAGTCAGAAGAGAACAGAAGGGAACTCTGTTCTCTCCCTCCATCAAACTATATTCCCCTTATAAACAAACTTTGAATGTGAGACACTCTGCATTGCCAAGGCTTCCAATTTTATCACAAGCCCAAACACGGTGGATTTTCCCTGCCCCCCCTGTCAAAACCCAGCTCCTGGAGTCATGTGAATACACAAGGAATTTTAGTTGTCTTACAAAAAGAGTGCATTTCTGGCCCACACAGACTCAGAGGAAACCCTGCAAATGTGACCCCATTGCACCCTAAACACTCAAAACCAGAAGGCAAATAAAAAGAAGCCAAGTACATTCAGTTGCATGATTTTCAGGCCAATCTCATGATTATTTCAAGCCCAATTCAAGATTTTTGGATGGTTTGGGTTGGCAGCAATGAAGACTTCATTATAGTTTCAAAGACTATAAAAAGAAAAAAAGTTTCCAAGCTGTATAATTATCAAAATGATGGAGAGTCTGAAATACAGCAGAAATGACAGACACTCTTGGGCCAGCATTTTCCAATAGGGCCTGATAGAGCATGCTTCAGCTCTTTCACTGCCACATCCATTCACAGTGGACCTGATTAGCCTAAATATAGCTCTCACTGGAAATCAATTGGCTTAGGCAGGAGTTCAGTGACACAGGTCTTGTTCTTGACAACTGCCAGGGGTGAATTTCACCCTGAGAAAGTCAAACAAGAGGAGGGAAGGATTGCTGACCTTACTCAAACTGTGACTTGAGAAAGCAATTTGTAAAATACGGGACAGAGATTTATTCAAAAACATGTGGAAGTGATTTGTGTATTCCATTGAAGGTTTCTGGTCCTGAAGAGTGGAAATAAGTGCTACTCCTATATTTTGGTTGTAAGAAGGGTTATATTAGGATGTTTCATCTTTAAACAGTCATACAAACTTCCTAAATTCCATTGTCCTTTTACTCTCCTTTTCAATTTTCCTGCATTTCCTTGAGTTTTCTCCCTGGTAGGCTAAGCTTTGGTCAAAACTAACTTCAGAGAGTAAATGCTCACTCTGTATATTCTTATTGGGTGAGAATTTTCTGTCCTTTGTGTGTGTCATTCCCAAGCAGTCNCTTTGGAGTGAAAACATTATGCCAATTTTCAAGGCACACACAACTGGTTTAAGAGCCACTAATGGTGCATTATTTAAAGGCATTCCTAGCTGCAAAACCAGGAAAGCAAAACCAGTCACATTATTTTAAAGCACTGCAGACCTGTCTGGACATCAGGACTGGTTTGGATGTAAAGATCCCAGTGCGTGGCCACTGTGCAATATCCAGACATCTATCGTGGGATATAAATGGCAGTTCAGTCTCGTGCAATGCCAGTCTTCTCCAGGAGCAGCAATAAACTCCCTACTCTTGCTATCTCCCAATTTAGACATTAACATAAGCAAAAATTATCCAAACACCCTGTGCATGTTCACATACATATACACACATATTTCTGCACCAGGAACATTTACACTCATATCCTGCATTGCTCAAAAAGATGTCAGCTAGGATTTTTCTTAAGCAAAACATGAAAAAAAAAAAGTGCTTAACTTTAGACTTAGGCACTGCCAATAGTCTGTATAAGTTAGTCCTCTTAATATCCATCAATTTCTGTTTCCTACACAGCCAATGGAAATAAAAAGGCATTTTTATCAGGTAGTTTATCCAATCTGTTCTAGATGTGTCCGAGGATGAGATGAATTGCATTCCAGAAGCATCTATTAACTTCCTTGCTTACCAAGGAACAAGCACACATGTAGATGGTGGAAGAGATGAATCCTACTTTAAATTTCTTGTGTCTTAGATATTTATGACATAAAATGAACCCTGGCTTTAATATCTTGGTCTTACAAAGCTTTACGTCCTGCACTTTTTAGCCTATACCCATTCTTGCTGGGCTTTGCTTCCAAATCCTTGATAACTGCTGGGCAGTTTTATGAAGAATTTTTTTTTCCTTGTGAACATTAAACTATCTCAGCTACAATAACTTGAGCAGCTTCTCTTCATGTAGCATGAAGTAAATTGATGTAAAGAGAGCCATGACCAGGTCTATGCATCGCTTCAGATTGTGAATAAGCCTTGTGCTGGTTCTGCAAAGTGAAGCTCACCCTTGGGGAGGAATTTCTCTCAAGTCAGAAGAGAACAGAAGGGAACTCTGTTCTCTCCCTCCATCAAACTATATTCCCCTTATAAACAAACTTTGAATGTGAGACACTCTGCATTGCCAAGGCTTCCAATTTTATCACAAGCCCAAACACGGTGGATTTTCCCTGCCCCCCCTGTCAAAACCCAGCTCCTGGAGTCATGTGAATACACAAGGAATTTTAGTTGTCTTACAAAAAGAGTGCATTTCTGGCCCACACAGACTCAGAGGAAACCCTGCAAATGTGACCCCATTGCACCCTAAACACTCAAAACCAGAAGGCAAATAAAAAGAAGCCAAGTACATTCAGTTGCATGATTTTCAGGCCAATCTCATGATTATTTCAAGCCCAATTCAAGATTTTTGGATGGTTTGGGTTGGCAGCAATGAAGACTTCATTATAGTTTCAAAGACTATAAAAAGAAAAAAAGTTTCCAAGCTGTATAATTATCAAAATGATGGAGAGTCTGAAATACAGCAGAAATGACAGACACTCTTGGGCCAGCATTTTCCAATAGGGCCTGATAGAGCATGCTTCAGCTCTTTCACTGCCACATCCATTCACAGTGGACCTGATTAGCCTAAATATAGCTCTCACTGGAAATCAATTGGCTTAGGCAGGAGTTCAGTGACACAGGTCTTGTTCTTGACAACTGCCAGGGGTGAATTTCACCCTGAGAAAGTCAAACAAGAGGAGGGAAGGATTGCTGACCTTACTCAAACTGTGACTTGAGAAAGCAATTTGTAAAATACGGGACAGAGATTTATTCAAAAACATGTGGAAGTGATTTGTGTATTCCATTGAAGGTTTCTGGTCCTGAAGAGTGGAAATAAGTGCTACTCCTATATTTTGGTTGTAAGAAGGGTTATATTAGGATGTTTCATCTTTAAACAGTCATACAAACTTCCTAAATTCCATTGTCCTTTTACTCTCCTTTTCAATTTTCCTGCATTTCCTTGAGTTTTCTCCCTGGTAGGCTAAGCTTTGGTCAAAACTAACTTCAGAGAGTAAATGCTCACTCTGTATATTCTTATTGGGTGAGAATTTTCTGTCCTTTGTGTGTGTCATTCCCAAGCAGTCCCACTGACACTAACAGGCACTCCTGATACCAGTGTGAGCCTCACAAGCAGGAAGAAGAGGGTGAAACAAGCAAAGAGAACCAGGAGGTAAAGGATATAACAAGACAAACAAAAGTTTGTAGTCTTTACATGGTTTTTTTATAGTGATTTACTCTTTCTTTCATTAAAGTCAATGGGAAAATTCCTATTGATTTTTTTGCCTTCATATTTAGCTCTTACTTTTTTTTTTTTTTTTCTTCAGATTTAGCTCTTATTTCAGTAGGAGAAATTCTATACTAAAGACCAGATTCACTGTGGTATTCATGCACACCCTAGAGTCTAAGCACAGAAGCAACCTCACTGATTTAAATAAAGGAAAGTCACCAACAAATCAGTCCTGGTCCTCACCAAGATAGAACCTCTTTTGCTGAATCAAAATAAAGACATTTCCAGAAACTATTCCCTCAGCCTCATTAACTTTGCTGCAGTGCAACACCATAAAATACAACCCATAGCAAAATCATTTTTGGTGGCAAGACCAAGCCAGTGGTTTGGATATCAACAGTGAAGAAAAAAAAAAAAAAAGAGATATTCACAAGTTCATTACTTTCCAGAGCCAAAGATTTAACATCAGTTACTTAATACCATGTACAGAGGAAAGCCTCTTCACTTAGTTATTTATTTGGGTGGAAGGGGGAGGGGGTGAGAGGCTCCTTCAGAAAACTTGGTGGGGGGAGAGGAGGTTATTTCACTTACAGGTGTCCTGGTAGATATTCTACCTCCTTGAAACATTTTCCTGACAATCTTCAAAAGCAAAGTCCCAATTTGCATTTTTAATGCTGAAATGTAATAGTCTGTTAGCAGGAGACACCCCTGAGTGTTATTACTTCTCACCGGGCCATTATAAACAATCAGGAGAGATTACAGTTGATCTGCCCGGCCAGATGCATTCTTGAAAACCCAGAAAGAGGGTTAAATGAGAACCAACATATGTAAAAGATTCCCGATGCTATATTTCAAATAAGAAACATGTCAGGAATGGGGAAAGGGGGGAAAAAAAGCAAGCCAAAGAGCATAGCGGTTAAAGAAAAAACTGAAAGAAAAACACATAATTGCTTTTAGTCTGTCATTTCCCCCCACAGAGTAGTAAATAAGAGCTTTGATACATAAAAGCCGTTATCAAACACTAACAAATTAGTTCTTCACCATCTGTGATCCACGCGAGGGGGGTGACAGTTATAGTCAGGATTTTAAAATATGAAATGTACCATTTCTGAACTGGTTGCAGAGTCTTGCTGTCTACTTTGCCTCTCCAAACGTGGCCACAAGAAAGAGATGGGGTTTTCAAAGCTAACAAAAAACAGCAGTTGTGGTTCCACTCTTTAAATGATGCTAATTGCTGCCTGACATTTGTAAACAAGATGTTTCCTTTCCTACCACTGCCTACTATAGCTCAGCATCACTTTCAAAAGCAATATCTCATTTGAAAGAAGTAAAATAAANGGAGAAATTGATGCTATATTTATGGCATTGTATTATTAGCCAGAACGATGCATGAGAAAGTGCAAGGAAAGCACATGTCCCAGAAATGTCATGGAAATATAGGATCTAGTCTAAAGGCCATCAAAATCAATGGAAAGATCCCTACTGAATGCAGAGAGAGCACTCTGGATCCCAGGTTTCCCAAGGGAAATTATGAAGGTGTCATTTCTGGTTAATTTTAAAGAAAAAAAAAAAAAAAAAAAAAGCAAAGCAGTCATTCTCTACTGATTCCTCTAGCATTTCTTCTTTTGCCTCATTCCTCTGTGCAAAAGGGGTGTTTTTCTGGAGTGAAAGCAATTAAATCTCAAAGAGATGGTGGTAATTTGTTTCTGCTTGGGAAGTGAGCACATCTGAAAAATTAGTTTGAATTGATCTAGGGGTTTTTCCGTCTCCTCAGTGGAAGAAACAGAATTTAAAGGCTGAAATGTTAGGAGACTCCATTACTTCAAAACTGCTGAGAATGATTATTTTTAAAAAGAAAAACAATGTTTTTTCTTGCAGTTTGGAGCCATATGAAAAGAAAAAAAGAGCGTTAACATGCTGTGGATTGTTGTATTTCATGGGACAATCCAATGCCTTTGCAATGGCTCAATTTGACTTTCAGTGAAATACAATGGAAATTTCAGCAGGAATACAAAAGTGAAAAAGGATTGGCCATTTATTCCCAAAATCCCACATCTATTGACTACAATACTGAGCCTCTTTAATTTAGATTAAGAGGCTTTGATTGACAACAGTATATTTCTCCACTATTATCAATTTCTTCCAAGGCAATAAAATATGTTTATGTGGTAAATCAAAAAGACTACACAAAGAGACAAATGGAGATGCATCTGCTTAGGTCCTTGAACAATGGAAGAAGAAAACACAGGCTTGGGTGCCTTAGGGTAATCTGATAATTAAATTATGTGAGTTATATGAAGTAAACTGAATTTCTCATGAGAATTTTGGCATCTGTGGTGGCATCTGAAGGTGGAACAACTTCTTTTCCAGCTTGTGGCCTCTTGTCCTATCACAGAGCACCACTGCCAGTGGAAATTAGAGATGCTTCTGCCATTATTCACTTGAAACAAAAATAGGTACTAAACTGAGTAGGTAAATTGTCCTGTATTCTCCTTGCATTAGAAGGGGAGTCTGGGGTGAGTGCTCGAATGCACAAGTGGATGTCCACATTAATTGAAATTAATCCTATCTGTGCTAGGCAGAGTCAGTCTGACCTCAGTCTATAGCTGTAATGGCCAAGAATTTTCCTTTCCAGCATTTTTAACAGTAAAAAAGGAGGAATTCCTTTCATTAATTACAAATTCACTTTACAGGGTTGTGAGAAATGTTCAGCCCACCTTGCTATAATCAAAGTCTTGGTAGCACCAACAGTATGGCACAATCAATATTAAAATTTACCCCTTTCAGTTCCATTCTGATAACTAAAATAATTCTAGATGGCACCATTTTGCTACCATGGTGTAATTAAACTAAGAGATCAATATATTCCTAAGATTATAACATTGTTTTGCCAGCAAGGTGCAATTTAAACGCGCTGCATACCATGTTAGGATACTCACAACTCAGAAATTAAAAGGCTACAATCTCAGCTGGAAGCAGTTTGTGTATTATAAATACCAGTGTTCCTGCTATGTATAATGTTTCTGAAAAGGATAGAGTGTGCTTTATTCTTGCCTCATTTTAAAAATTAATAATA